>JAKKIK010000016.1:0-78357 GCA_024500135.1 Heterodera carotae
GTCATTATGTTATTTTGATGCCAATTTCGGAGTGATCGGATCACAAACAACGGCATTATATCATTTTGATGCCAATTTCGGAGTGATCGGATCACAAACAACGTCATTATGTTATTTTGATGCCAATTTCGGAGTGATCGGATCACAAACAACGGCATTATATCATTTTGATGCCAATTTCGGAGTGATCGGATCACGAACAACGGCATTTTGTCATTTCGATGCCAATTTCGAAGTGATTACTTTCAGACCATTGGTCCATGCTATATGGCCGCTTCCGGGCTGAACCCGGACAGACGGCGTTTGTCCCTCCATCCGTACGAGCATTTGTACCAACTGATGGAATTTGCCATTGCGCTTCAGAATGCGTTGGCCTTCTTCAACCAGGGTAGGTGGTCCATTTGTTGTGCCATTTCCAATTTTGCCGAATTGGCACTATTTGACTTTTCTTTTCAGACCTTTTGAACTTCGAGTTTGAGTGCAAAATCGGCTTTAACATTGGCCCTGTCACCGCCGGTGGGCTTTTTTTGCCATTTCAAATAAATAATCATTTAATTTGCATTTGTTTAATCCCTAAGGCGTCATCGGAACAACAAAACTTTATTATGACATTTGGGTATGTTTAATGCCTTTTGTCTGCTTGGCATATAATATTTGAATTGCCCAGGGGGACACTGTGAACATTGCCAGTCGAATGTACAGTACGGGCGTCAAAGATCGAATCCAAGTGGGCCCATTCATTCATTCATTCAATGCTTTTGCCAATGCCAATTAAAAAATGCCGTCACTTTTCAGGTCTCTTCACATACGCGCGACTTGCTCATTGACCGATACGACTTCGAATTTCGCGATCGGATTCAGGTGCAATTAATTCTTTGCTTTTCCTTTTGAATGGATTTAATTTAAATTTTACGACATAATTTTTATTTTATTTTTTTGTCCAGGTCAAAGGCGTCGAAGGCGGCATGGACACTTTTTTATTAGTCGGCAGAAAGGGCGAGGGACCGCTGACATTTCCGTTCACAACCGACCGATGAAAACAAAGGCAATTGTGTAATTATTATTAATAATCGCCGAATACGGAAATGTTTGTGCCGGCAATGAATGGCCAACGCCGCCGGCGCCGAACATTAATTGGTGTTGAGTAAGCAGCTAATTTGCCTCCTCTCGCATCACTCACTCGCAATCCACTGCTGATGCCAAGCAGAAATGCCATCGGCCCGCATTGGCGGCGGCACTTTTCACTCATTCACTCACTGCTTTCGGTCGTCGGTTATTCTTTGCTCTCTCTCTCCCTTCCCCTCCTCTCTCTCTCTCCTCTAACTTCCTCTCTCTCTCTCTCTCTCGTTGTGTGTTCCCTCCACCTGCTTTTCTAGTCAGTCTTCTCTCTGTCATCCATCCCCCATAATTGCGCCTTTTTTGTTTGTGATCTTTCGCTCTCTCTCTCTCTCTCGCTTTCCTCCTCCTTTTATGCACTCTTTGTCTCTGGCTGCCTCTTCCCCATTCTCTCCGCGCGCTCCCTCGCCGGTGATCAGTCGTCTCCCCTCACCCACACATTTAACATTTATTGTTCAAAATTCATTTTGGTAACCACATTTTGACCCCCCCATTTGCAGGGCATTTCCTTTGTGCAATCTGTCGGAATTTTGTCATTGCAATTTGTCCGCTTTATCATTTAATCATTAATCATTTGATATTGCTGCTTTAGACACCATCAATTTAACACTAACGAACTCAAAAAACATTCATTTGCTTTATTTCGATATTTATGTTTATGCTTTTTTTGGGTGTGCCATAAGTTTGACCTCCCTCAAATTTTATGCTTGACTTTAAAAGTAGGGTTCAGCGGGACCGGAACAAAAACCGGGACAGGGACCACTTTTGTCTTCCCGATAGAAAAGACGGAGGGCCGGGACTGGTCCCGGGTAAAAAAAGCCGGGATTAGTCCCGGTCCCGCTGAACCCTACTTAAAAAGTGTTCGATCAGATTGATGCCATCTTCGAACATTGTCCAAAAGAATCCATAACGGTTTTGGCCAATTCCTCTCCAAACACAACAAATAAAACGCGTGAAATGTGCCAACTAACTACTGATTTATGGCATTATCAATCGGATGGCATAAAAAGGAAAAAGGGTCAAGACGAAACTTATGCCACCCCCTAATAATTTCATCTCCCAATTTTTAATTCACATTTTTTCTTTTATTTTCTCTTTGTGTTTGTATCTATCTGCTTTATGCCTATGATATATATAAAATTATATTTTCAAATGACAAATCAATAAAGGGCTCTTTAAATGAACTGATTATGTGAGAAAAATGCCAAAATTTTCACAAGAGAAATGGCGAAAATAGGAAGGAAATTCACATAAATTACCGGCACAATAATTGGTTTGAGGGTGCCCCCCCCCCACCGTTCTGTTTCTGCCGGCGGGTCTCTCTCTTTCTCTCTCTCTCTCTCTTTCTCCCTCTTTCCTCTCTCTCTTTCCCTCTCTCTCTCTCTCTCTCTTTCTTTCTCTCTCTCTCTCTCTTTCTTTCTCTCTCTCTCTCTCTCTGTCGACGTTTTTGGCATGTTTTGGAGCCTTCGAAATTGCTTCTTCTTCCATCTTTCATTGACTTTGGCACAGCTGTCATCGGACAAGTGCCATTTACATACGAATAAAATATATTGAAAAAGTAGCGGCAAATATTCATCAGGCGAAACTGTGAGCATAAACCGCACTTAATTAATTGACTTACGCTTCGATACGACGTGAAAGGGCAATGAATGAATTGCGAGCAGTCCGTCCGTCCGTCGGCTCGGCTTTTCCTCGCCCTTCCCCCGCTTTTCCTCCCAATTCCCTTCTCATGTCAAGTGCCGTGCCCGTTTGCCTATCCCAAACTTGGCAAAAACAACGGCAGCTGAATTCATTGAAAGAATGGACATCGATGGACGTAAATAAAGCAAATTTGGTTTGGGTGATAGCGAATTTTAACACAAACCGTGCCATAATAACCAAAAGCATTTTGTGTTTTTGTTTATAATTGGCCAAATTGTGCCCCTCCCCATAGCTTCTCTCATCAGCGTCAAAGCAATACGGCGGGTCGGTCGGACTGTGCCACATTTGGCCATCTGTCGGCAAATTGCCTCTTTTTTTTCTGAGTTTTTGGGGTCCAAATTAAATTAGGCTTTTCGATGCTCCCACTCTTTCTCTCTCTCTCTCTTCTCTCTCTCTCTCTTTTCATTCGCCTTTTCTTCCATTAATATTTAAAAACAGAAAAATATACTCCGTAAAATTTAATAATTTGTATCGAAATTAAGTAATTTACCTTAAGTAATTATCGGTTGCCAATTCTCGCATTTTTAATGCGTCGCCATCCGCTGATTTCGCCCACTGCTGTGCTTATATTCGGCTCACTTTTCACTTTGCTGACTTTTGTCGGACTGTTGGGTAAATGGGCCAATAATAAAATTGAAATAATTAAATTTAATTATAACAATAGGCCTACTCTCTCTCTTTCACTCTCCCACTCTTTCTCTTTTACTCGCTCCCACTCTCTCTCTTACTCTCCCACTCTTTCTCTCTCTCTCTCTCTTTCACTCTCCCACTCTTTCTCTTTTACTCGCTCCCACTCTCTCTTTCACTCTCCCACTCTTTCTCTCACTCTCTCTCTTACTCTCCCACTCTTTCTCTTTTACTCGCTCCCACTCTCTCTCTTACTCTCCCACTCTTTCTCTCTCTCTCTCTCTCTTTCACTCTCCCACTCTTTCTCTTTTACTCGCTCCCACTCTCTCTTTCACTCTCCCACTCTTTCTCTCTTACTCGCTCCCACTCTCTCCCTAGGCAATCTTCTCGTCATGGTCTCGATCATTGGAGACAAACAAATGCGCAAAAGTGTGATGAGTAAGTGATTTGTTCTTATCACTGCTATTGTCTGTCTGTCTGTCAGTCTGATCACTCTGATCAGTGCCCCTTTTTGGTTGCCTCATTTTCCCAATTGCTTCACTCCTTTCAGATCTTCTGCTGCTGAATTTGGCCATTGCCGATGCTCTCAATCTTCTCGTATTGTGCTCAATAAATGAATTTTGATCGCACTTTTTTATTGCTTTCGTTACCAAAATGTGCCGGCCTCGCGCAGCGTTGCCGCTTTCTGAACCACAAATCCGAATATAAGAATTTTCAAATTGGCCCGACGCAACACTGCGCCAAGAGTCCATCCCTTCCCCCGGTCCCCCCTCCCTCGTCCATTTATTTGTGCCTTTATTTCCACTTAGGCGACAACCATTGAATGGGTGCCGACCCTGCGGCACAATGGGCCCATTTGGGTACTGCCTGCGGGTAAGTCCGCCGTCCGTGTCAGAATTACCCATAATACAGTACCCCCGGTGAAAAAGTCAGACCCATTATACAGTACCCCCTGTGAAAAAGTCAGCCCTAACTACTCGTGTCTGTTTTGTCCATATTTCACAACCATTCCTTTTCAAGCACTGTGTCCCGTCATTCGCTACTTGGAGTGTGTGTTCCTCTACACGTCCATCCTCACGCAACTCGTCGTCTGTGTGGAAAGGTGATTAATTGGTGGTGAATGTCTCTTGTCCGTAGTGAGTCTCGATTGAAAGATATGTTGAAGGCGGTCTTTGATCAGAATTTAATCACGCACCCCTCCCAGTTTACCCCCTTTCTTTTTCCCATACCACCCCCTCCCTCTTTCCCCATTGGTCAGACTTTTTGCCTCCCTCTCTTTCTCTCCCTCTCACTCTCTGTCCCTATTGGTCAGACTTTTTGACTGTCCCCCCCCCCTTCCCTCCCTCTCTCCTTTTCCCTTTCCCCTCTCCTTCCCCCCCCTCTCTCTCACTCTCTTTCATTTTCTTATTCATTTGGCGTCGTCTCTGTCTGATCAGATTCATTGCCATTACTGTGCCGCTCCATGCTCGCCGTCTCTGTTCACGCAAAAACATTCTGCTCACAATTTGTTCCATTTGGTCAATTGTTGCGTTGGCCGCTTTTCCTTACGCAATGCATAATGAGAAAAGGGAACATTGTAAGTTTTAGACAAATTCAAATTTTAACTTTCGCCAATTTTGGAGTGAATTCAAATTAATATTTGTGAGGGCACAAGAATGATGCTCTCCTTGTTGAACTCTGTTCCGAGAATGCTTAACCGTCCATTTTCAGCTTTGGTCTGTGCCAATTTTGGCAACAGCGACTTTTGGCATTGTTACAAATTTGCCGAAGTTTGCCTCCTTTTTGCCATCCTTTTTTCATTGCTTAAATTGCTGCTTAAGTTTGCCGTGCTCTTTCTGCTGCCCGGCATTATTTTCCTCTTCCTTTACACAAAAATTTGCAAAGTTCTCTGGGCAAAAAACGAGCAATTGTACGAAAGTGGCAAAGGTCATCAATTGGATGGTTAATCCAATAATATAAATTCATTTAACATTTGAATGCCTTTTTTGAGTCTTGCAAAAATGCCCAAGTTTTTGTTAGAATTCAAAAAATGGCCCAAAGAGTCGGCCCAAGTGCCATTGTCTGGTGACTTCTCAACGGGCAATAGCCGTGCCAATTCTTCCGCCGGTTTTATGCCCGTCGCAGGCGCACGCGAAGAAGCTCTGAAGACGAGGAGAGCGGTGGTCAAAATGCTTGTAAGTGTCTTGACATACAAAAATTCATAATTAGACAGATCCAAACGATTGGCTTTCCAACAGGATTAGCCCTTTGCTTATCCAGGATAATAAGGGAATATTTATTGGTCAGAGTCGGCACACCAATAATTGGTCATTAATCTTGGCATAAGTGCCGTCAATGGATGCCTTCCGGGCTTATTTATTTGTCTCTTAGGTTGCCTGTGTGTCCGTTTACTTCGTCTGTTATTCGCCAATCCAAGCCCTTTACTTGTGCAGGTTATTTGTAACATTAATTGGCCAAAGAGGGCATTTTATGCCGTCCGTGTCCCTCCCGGCCAATGGTTTCTCAGTCCATTTAGGGTTATCGGGTCTAAATGTCCACTGCTTCAGGGGTCTGTGTCCATCCCCTCCCCTCCCGTCCAAATGGTTCCTTCCATCCCTTTAGGGGTCTCTTCCACATTCGCATCCTTCCGCCCTATGAGTTCGTTCTTCTGATGAACGCCTTGACCGTTCTCTGCTCCGCATGCAATCCGTTGCTGTACACGCTCTTCTCCAGCAGATTTCGGACGCGAATTGCGCATTTGTTGTTTTGCTGCTGCAATGTGTTGGGCCTCCCCGACAAAGTGCGGACAGCAGTCAATGCGACGAGCACAACGCCAGCGGAGGAAATGCGAGAGTGCAGGAGACAGACACAGAGGGGAAAAGCGAGCGGAGAAGCCCAATGGCAGAAACTGTTGTTGAAATGCATTATTGACAAACAAGCTCAGAAGTTGTCATTTTTAACATTTAAAAAATGGTGTAATATTTCTCATTGTTTGACGATTTTTCGGGATACCCGGACATTTGCGCCACTGCGCTATGATCATTTCGACCAACTAAGAAAGGGATTATTCATGAAAAAGTTCGTATTATCGGCGCTAAAATTATGCGGGCAAATGTGCCGATGAATAATCTATCCCATCTCGGTCTATTTTGGCACTAATTTATATTTGCTATTTGATAAAAAAAATCCAGAATTGTAGACAAATATTTTTTACAGCAAAGAATGAAATAAAAGTTGTTGTTACATATCTATGTAATATGATGATATAGTAGGCTTACATATACTGGGAGTTTTATAGACTCTTCTAGGGAACTCTAATGGGATTATCATTTTCCGGGGAAGACACCAAAGGATTCGAAAAATCATAATTTAAATAATAATTTGATAGGGTTTTACTCGGTGAAAGCAACAAATAAATAACCCATTTCGGGGGGGGGGGGGAACCCCTGGATACGGGCCTGAAACGAGTCTGCCGAATGTGGCGGCAAGGAATATAATTGGAATTGCCCATTTTGAATGCCTTCCACCCCGGAATAATAGCGAACGAAAAGAAAGGAAATTCCCCCAAAGTGATGGATAAGGAGGGAATAGGACGGAGGAAGGACAAAATGAACCAATCTGTCCGATGCCCCCCCCCCCCAACGTGCCAAAGCAATGCACAAAAAAGGCATTTCGCGCGGTATTTCACAAGCAAAGTCGGACAAAAAGTTTCTCTATGCCCGTCGTCGTCCGTTCTCATTTCCCCACATCATTCAGAAAACATCGCCGGGCGGTGGGCCATTGCCGTCATTCCCCTGAAAAGAAAACATCAAATCATAAGGATATACCCAAACTAAAAAGGTTTTTGAATGTTTTACATAAAATTAAATGATAAAATTGCCCGCCTTTTGCCGGTCAAAAGGGACCGACAGACTGATCCGGACATTATTTGTTTGAGAAATCAAACCCCAACAAAATGAGGAGCATAAAACAATGGAAGTTCGCACATTATTGTTGTTGCTGCCTGTTGCGGATGACGGTTTGTCCGCGGTTTGGCCATTCTCACGGTCATTTCCGCCGGAACGCATCGAAGCTGGCCGCATGAAGAACATCAGCCTGAAATCCCAAAAAATAGCTCATAAAATGAATTTTAACAAAAATGGCCTTTTTGAAAATCAAAAAATGATAGTTGTGATGCTTGTGTCTAAACTGAAATCGGTAATAGTACGGATAAAACCGTCGTGTAAAAATTCAATTATTTTTCTCATGAAAACTATGTTTAAGGGAATTTTTGGGATCGCTGATCACGAATCTGGCAATTTTTTTACTCAAAAGAAAAACAACAGCAGGGGGTACTTCCCTGTTGCTGCACCCCCTGTTTTTTTAATTTCATTTTTTTCTAATGTAATTTTTTAGCGCTGAATACGAATCCGGTATTAATTTATAATCCTACGTTATTTATTTAAATTTGTATTCAACGCTAAAAACTACATTAGAAAAATTAAAAAAAGAGAAAGGGTGCAGCATAACGGAAAAGTACCCAGCAGGGGACTGTATCCGTACTAATACCCAAAAATCAGTTAAAATGAGAAATGTGGCGAATACTTTGGTGATCCAGGTGTTTTATTAGAGACCGAGATCTTAAAATCACCGAACCGGAAAATTCCAAATCACCAAGATCCGTATCCCGTTGTTTCCAATCTTGTTACTGTTGTTTTTTGAGAAAGTTCCGTTACCAAGATTCCGGATTGGCTAATTTTCCAAAGAAAGGAAAAAAATCAAAAAAATAAAATAAACTTTCTGCATGTTCTATGTTTTTTGCACACCGACTTTCCACCACTATTTAGGGGATTGTTTCAGGCTTCAGTAGTACCTATTTTTCCAAATTTAAAATTTCAACATGAAGTTAAAATTTTTAAATAAAACTCCGGATGGAAAATTTTAAAACGACCAAGATTTCGGACCCGGTCATTTTCAATCTCGTTTTTTCCAAAAATCACAAGATCGGACCATCGGATTTGTACCGGATCCGGTTTCAAATGGATACCGATACTCTAACCGGTTGGCACCGCTCGATTCTATTTATTAGCCCAGGACACTCAGCCAAGAATCCAAAGAATACATAGCAAACAGTCCCCAAGCCATTGCAATCAGCAAAACGTTGGAGCCGGCGGTGGCTGTCGGGTCTGCGCCAGCACTCGTAGTGCAATCCTAAAAGATTTCATAAATTTTCAAATACAAAGTGCCTATACATATGTGATTATGCATGTGTTAACTTACCGTGTCAGTACAGTCCGTTTGAGCGTCCTGCAAAATGGACAGAATACGGCGCATGATGGCCTGACAACGGGAGGAGAACAATTAAGTCAGTGGACAGAACATGATTGACACACACACCTCATGGTTGAACACACATTCACATGGATCTGACATTTGGACACTTTTTCCTTAGGATTTCTCTCTAAAAATTAAAATCAATCAGAGTAAACGTTGTAATATGAAAAAAAAGACAATTTGTGATTTAAAAAAATATGCAATTAATGGAAGGAGTAAATGAATGTAAAGTGATGGGGGGGGGGGAGGGGGGAAATCATTGGCGAATGAATATTTGTGGGTGGATGGGCGAGGGGGGGGCGCTTCATTTTCATATGACCACAAAACATTGCACAAGCCAAAACCAAAAGTGAATGTTCTCCCCCATGTAACATTTACACGTCAGTTTACCTCTCATTCGTTAGGCTAAATATAAAGCAATGACAGAGAGAGAGAGAGAAAGAGGGAGAGAGAGAAAGAGAGAGAGAGCGAAAGAAGAAGAGGAAAATGGGAGAGAAATACATAAATTGTTGGATGGAAGAAAAAAGAACACTGACCGACTGATTGATTGGAGGGGGCGCTATGTCAAAATGCCTAATGGACAAAATGCCCAACAGACAAAATAATCAATTTTCAAGGCCAATTTGCCATGACCTAAAATAAATTCTTATTTCAGTTTAATGACCCACACAACCCCAGGAAATTTATTTACACGACTTTTTTTTTATTTTTTGAAAAATGGCGGGCGGGGGGACAAACTCCACTATTACCAGCTGGCAACTTCAAAAACCCGGCACGTATCCCCAAAACCCGGAAATGCCAGGTCGGCATCTTTGAAAACTCACATTAAAATATTAAAAAGGTGCTTCATCTTTGTGATTAACTTTATATTTTATTTTAATTTTTTTATCGCAGCTTCTACATATTTTAGAATTATTTTTGCACAAAAGTCCCAATAACCAACCTCCCGCTGGCCTCTTCAAAATTGGAATGGCGAAAGGCAGCAAGAAAATCGACTTTGATCCTTACAAAGTTCTACAGCTTGAACTCGGCTGTGAACCTGGCCAAATTGATAAAGCATACAAAAAGCAAGCGCTCCGATGGCATCCAGACAAAAACCCGGACAATCCGGACAAAGCGCAGACAATGTTCCTGCGCGTGTACGAGGCATACGAATTTTTGAGGGATGCTCATGCACGGACAGAGTACGACGAAAAACTCGCAGCAAAGCAGAGGAAGGCCGAATTTGAAGCGGAACGACAAAGTGTCAGTTCAGCTCAGCGAAAGGCACACCTGGCAAAGCTAAGAGAGGTAATCGGATTTGTTGATAAAACAGGTCCAATCTATGTTTTAAGGCTGAAGCAAAGGTGGCGACGTCCAGCCAAAAACGAAAAAGAGAGCAAAGTGCACACGACCAGCTGGTCGAAGAGTTGCGGCAAGAGGGACAGCGAATGATGCAGCGACTGCGGGAGGAGGAGGACCGCCGGCAGCACCGCGCAGCACAGCAAGAACGGCCTTCGACAACGGCGGCGCCACCGTCGCGACAACTCAGGGAAGAAGTGGACGAATTGGAGAGGGCTCTTTTTGGTGGCACTGTTCTTTGAGAGGCGTAAGGATGTGTACAATTGCCCGTTCAGATCCAATCTAACCAAATGTTCGCACGGAGACGATTTGTTTTTCATTAAATCACATTTATGTATGCTCAAAAATTTTCGTGAAACTTTCAAAATTATTATTTTTTGCCTTTAGCGTTAGGTGCATTAGAGTCTATATTCAGCCAATTTCTTTTATTAATAGATTGAAAGATAACGAACGACAAATATTTAGTTGGATATCATTTTTGGTGGGAAAATAGGAAATTGATGCAATGATTCCGAAATGTGTTTTATCCATTTGTCCTCTCATGACTGACCAAAACGCTTTGCTCGAGCCGCCTTCTTCGTGTCCTAGACATTTTTTGTAAAGTAATTAAAATGAGTCGTGAAATTACTTCATCGCCGTCCTCGTAAACGATGCTAAATCGTTTCGCCCTCTTTTGAAGCAATTCGCCGCCGTCGCCCGCTATGGTCGCAGAAATTGGGTTAGAATTGACCTCGTCAGTCGAACCCCTCTTCAGCGGCAAGCCAAATCTTTGTTCCATTTTAGTTTTTTAAGGGTCACTTCATTGTTACCTTTCCGCCCTTTTCAACATTTTCTCGTCCTCCTCCGATGCCGGTTTTCTTTTCACGACGGCTTCCTCCGATACTCCGAACCTAAACCAAATGTTTCCGTCTAGCAAATGTGCACATTCCCCTCGGTTTCTTACCTTGAGGCTCTCTTCGCCTTTTGTTCCTCCACCTTGGCGCCCCCATTCTCGCCAAAGCGTGCCGATCGTACGCGCTTCGCTTCGCTCTCGGCCAACGGAACACCGAGACGAGCAGCCATTTTCAGTTGAATTTTGCGCTCATCGTCGTTCGGTTGCGTTTTTTTGCCATCGCCGGCATCTGAAGTGAGAATGGTCCTATCAAAAATAATATGGTTGTCAATGTATGCGTTGAGTCAATTTCGCCCAAAATTAAATGCTCTCCCCGTCCAATTAGTTGGTTGACTGCCCTCCCCCTGCCCTCAACTCCTCGCTTACGTCCGTTGTCAGCTGACTCAGTATTGCTCTGCTGCTCGCCTTCCAAGCCATCCCCCATTTTGGCCGGCAGTGCCCCTGCAGTACCGTCATACGCCGTCGTCGTCTGTTGCTTCTTCGCTGGCGAAGACGTTCCCTGAAACTGGAAACTCTTCGCATCGGTCAAAGGAAAACGATAATTTCTTTGATGACCGTCTTTTTAATCTCCGACATCGAATTGTTATGCGATTCGCTGAGGGGTGAGCACAGACTCAGCAAACTGTCACTAGGCTGAACAAAAGAAGGAAAGTATTTGTTAGAGGCCGACAAATTGACGACGGTTTACTTTAGTTTCGGAGGCAGAAGAAACGGCACTGTCCTTCTCGTCGTCCATGCCGAGCACTTCGTCCACATTAACATCCGACAGGTCAATGTTATCACCGCCGGGACCCAAAATGAGACGAATTGGAAAATGTACCAACAGACGCTGTTAAATCATGCACCAACCAGAGCAGTGATCTCAACATGCGCTAGCGCCCAAAAAGTTGGCATTTCAAAAACGCGTATAAATTACGAAAAATTATTAAAAGCTATTCGCGTTTCTCATTAATTTTCACTTTGTTGAGCAACTAGGATTCTTGAAATTTGAGCCCATTTTTGATCAACAATTTTATCAGGGAAGGGGGAGAGTGCAGCAGTGCCGATAGGCGCAATCGGGAAATTTTTTTTTTGGCCAAATCAAGTGGTTTTGTTAACATAAATTAGTCCAAGTGTCTTTTGGTCCAGGGAAGAAACAACCCACCAGAGTCTTCAAGTAGTTTCTCCTCAGCAATCAGTGACTCGTGAAGACGACCGATCAAGTCGGATTTGGTGCCAGAAATGGGCATTTTTCTGCTCTTCAATTTCTCCCTGATTTGAGCCACCTGACAAGGATGGCATGGTTAGCGGGCTGTTTAGTGGAACCGAACTAAGGTAACTTTCAGCCTGATCACTAACAACATTAAAACCGCACCGTCATCTTCTCCAGTTCTTCTTTGGAGGTCATGTTATTTGCACTCTAAACACATAATAATGCCAAACGTATTACAAAAATAGCGAAAATAAGGAATTGAAAAAAAACAAGAAATGTTTAAAATTTATAAGCATTTTTTATTTCTTACTATTGTATCAAGCCTTGAAAATACGACGAATAAAAAAAAGATCGGATAAAGAAAAAGTCACCGATTATTTAAAAATGCAATAAAACAGCAGTGATTTTAAGACTGACCAATAAATTCGTGAGAACTTGGCATCCAAAAACTAATGGCAGCCCTGAAACAAGAGAACGCATTTTTACACAGCCTCGCGAACAAAAAATGAGTTTGAAAGCGCCTGAAGACATTTTTTGCGTGCCGAGAAATATCCAATTCTATAATAGCCGCTTTTTAATGGTTGGAATTCTACTATCAGCGTCCGTTGACTATTGATACGTCTTTCATCGTCAAATGGGCATGAAAATGTGTACAACCACTCCAATGGAGTTGAGATCGAATTCAGCGAGTTAGGATAAACGCCGATCTGAAAATAACTCAGATTATTATAAATTAATAGATAATGACATATATTGGAATGGAGTGGACAAGGATACCGTTACCCTTTAACCCCAAACAAACCCAATCACGATAAGTGCAGCAATTTGTCCAAATGTCGGATGGAATAAGTACTCGGCAAACGAGCGGTATGAACTCTTCCCAAGTTGGAATGTGATCAATTCGGAGAGGCCATGTGAGTTGGTCTCCTTCTCTTTGTCGTTGTTGCTGCGCTGCAGTTTGGACGTACAGCTCAAATTGAGCCGAAACGGGAAAATGGTCGGATAATGTTATGGAACGAAAAGAGGAGTAGCTGATTAAACGAAGTGATTTATTGTCACCACTGTACAGGATTCGATCGCACCAAGATGGTGTTCGAAGTGGGTCGTAAGCGCCTGAACCGACCTAAAATTCTTTCTTTTTCGTTTTAAGAATATAATAATATCTTCGGCTCGTTTCTCTATTTTTACAGATAGAGGGGGAGAGGGAGGGGGGGGGGGGGCTCAATCGTACTGTCATACAGTCCAAGCTCTGTCCCCATGTACGGAACAAAACGTGGCCAATAATCCCATCCTTTACCAGTGTTCGATAGGTTGGCTTAAAGTTAATCTCTGCTTCTGCGTATTCGCCAAATGCTTCTCGCCTCGCTCGTGCCTTTGTCAGTTGGTCATGGGACTGAAGCAATTGCGCAAATTCCGCCTCCATCTCCGCTTCATCCAAAGAATTTAATCGTTGGATCAATTGGGCTGAATTTGAAATGCCTTCCAATCTGAAATTTAAATTGAATGTTTATTCAGGTCATGCAAAATATTTACTTCAACCACCTTGAGTTGAGATCACCTTGCCAAATGACGAATTTCTTTGCAGATTTTTCCTCTGGAAATGTGCAGACAAACCCAACTTTGTATTGCTTGGTGCGTTCACGAAAATATTTCGTATCCGCGAAAAAGTGGCTGGTAACGAACACGAGAACAATGTCGTTGCTGAAATTGATTCTGGTGGAAATAGTGCCTTTGCCGAAAAGACTGTCTCTGACCCATCGATCTTCAATGCTGTCAACCTGAAAGGTTTAAATCGCGGTCGGCGGTTGAAATTAGGAATTCTCTGAAACTGAATCCAAATCGGCCGATCAGTGCCCGGAAATGTACTACGTAATATGTTCAGAGTTTAAGCGTTTCCCGTTAATAAAAATGAGCACCAAATTGAGGCTGCTTAAAGAGAAGTACAGCAAAAGTGCATTGGAAGCGACGTAAAGTTCGTTTGCGAGAGAAAAGTTGCGCCCATTCATCCAAGAAGAGATTTGTGCTGTCCACGTGTTGTTTTGGTCAGTCACCCTGAACACTTGAGCGGAAGGCAACTCCTAAGAGGCAAAGGAGGATAATATAGGCTAACCCTGTGCCCCCCCCCCCCTCTGTCTTATGGGAGATATTTACCTGAATTGATGGGCTAACCCTGTGCCCCCCCTCTTCTTATGGGAGATATTTACCTGAATCGCGATGCAGACAATATGAAAATCATTGCCATCCACAGAAGCACAATCGGAATTTAACCATAGCTTAAAATTAAATTTGAAAAAACCCTATCAATGTTTATTAGTAGGGCTGCAAATATTATGTTTGCATAAAAACACGTTTTCCAATGCACCCCTAAAGATCGATCGGCTTTTCGATTTAAAAAAGCACCCTAAAATCGGGTTTTCTTGCCCAAAATTCAAAAAGTACACCGTAAAATAGACATTTTGCTAAAAAAAATTTAAAAAACGCAACCCCAAAATTAATTTTTTTTTTTTCTTTTTGATGCCCGTTTTGACATTTAGTGCCCTTTTCATTCCATTTTTGAAGTTTTTTTGGTACTCTTTTTTAGCAGCCCTACAGTTTCCAAGAGCAACCTAAACTTTTTAAATTATTAATCTGTATACCTTTACACTTTCGCTGGTTGGTCTTTGACCATTGACATTGTATGTAATTGAATGCATTTTCCAACAGCAATTAGTTTGCATTGATGTTGAGGATGTCGTTGGACCGATTGAATGCAGCGAAGACATAAATAAAATGGAACAAAAAATTCTAAAATAAACATTTTAAAAGTATGTATATGAGACCGTTTTTCAGCAGGATTTAGAAAAATAAAATTCTTACGGGAGTGAATAAAAAAAGCGTTCGTTGGGGCTACTATATAGTCCGAACCCTATAAACAGGTCTCCGGTAATTTCGATAGTAAGCAAATTCGACAGTAAGGTAATTTCAACACTGAAATAGTTTTTTTATCCAAAAATTAATGAAACGTATGTCAAACCGGTTGAAATGCCATTGTATTGTAAAACAAAAAATTTAAATAATTAAAATAGTTTATACATAAGAAAGCCAGATCATATGTATAACTCTGATTCGTTGAAAAGCATGCCAAATAGAAAATGTAAGAGAAGCTGAACCCGACTTAAGCAAAAGCTAATTGATTGGACAAAAATAAAACATAATTGATCAATGATCATATCTTCACCTAGTCTGACAACACCATTTTGTCGAAATTGGAGTAGATTTACAAAAGTTAGGACAATTTTTTCCCTATCGGTCGAAATTACCTTCTGTCGAATTACCACTGTCGAAATTACATGGCACCATGCCGACAAAGTAACCGACAACTTAAAAACGACAAAACACCAAAAAATTCTAACTAAAAAACGCTAATAGTTTTCCTCACTTTCTTTCAAATTCTTTAGCTTTTAAATTCCTTGGAAGATTATTTCCTTTTTTGCTCGTTTCATTCTTCAAGTCAAAAAGGAAGTTATATTTAAATGATCATATTTAGATTTATTTTGTAAAGATGAACCAACCAGATTCAACAACGAATAAGGAGAATCTTCGTCCAGCTAATGAGCCGTGCAACGAAATTATCGATGGAATAAACTATGCAGAATTTGGAAAAGAATGGAAGTAAGGCGGTTGTTGTTTTATTTTATGTGAACGGATTAACATCAAATTCAGCGACAAACAATGGAATCTTTCGGACTTTGACATTGGTCGTCCTCTGGGCAAAGGAAAATTCGGCAATGTTTACTTGGCTCGCGACCGAAAGTATCGAATCCCAGTGGCGCTTAAGGTCTTAATAAACCGAAATTATTGGAAATTCTCCTTTTTCTTTCACTCCTCCAGATTCTCTTCAAGTCACAGTTGGTCAAAGGGAATGTGGAGCATCAATTGGTCCGGGAAATCGAAATCCACGCACATCTTCGGTAAGCAGCCTTTTTTGAATTTGTATTGCGCGAGGGAAGAAAATTTTGGTCAGAATTTTATAGTAAGTAATTTAGACACCCTAACATTTTGCGAATGTACAACTATTTCCACGACGAGAAGAAAGTGTATCTGATATTGGAATATGCTCTTCATGGGGAATTGTTCAAAGTTTTGCAACGACACCGTCGATTCACTGAGTCAACGGCTGCCCAGGTGTTCCTTTCACCTTGATTTTCGTTTGTAAAAAAAGTTTAAATCTATTCAACCGGCGACTCTATCTATTCCTCTGTTCAGTACATTTTTCAAGTATCCGATGCTCTCAATTACTGCCATTCAAAGAAGGTCATCCACCGTGACATTAAAGTCAGTCTAATATTCAAAATATTCGAATACTTCCACTTATGTTTTAACATTAGTTTATTACATTTTCAGCCCGAAAACATTTTGCTCTCTGCCAATGGTAAAATTCGCATCGCCGACTTCGGTTGGGCTGTTCATGCAAGAAACAGGCGGTAAATTAATTGTACAACGATACCAATCCATTTGCCTAATTTTAAAAAGTTCAGTCATACCATGTGCGGCACACTTGACTATCTGCCACCTGAAATGGTGATGAAGCAGCACCACGATGAGAAGGTTGGCTCCTCCTCAGCTAATCTTTGCCATTTTATAACTTTATTTCGAAGGTCGATTATTGGTCGGTCGGCGTATTATGCTATGAATTTCTTGTGGGAAGGCCGCCGTTCGAAACAAAATCGCAAGAGGACACTTATTTACGCATTATGAAGGCACAATTTTCTTTTCCGAGCTTTATGAGTCCTGAAGCGCGGGATTTGATTTCGAAGGTTCGTTTGGCTGATTCCTATGAACGCCAATTGGGATGCAAAATTGTTTTTGCTATCTCTTATAAGTTTTTTAATGCTTCATCCGTTCAGTTACTGGTGAAGGAGCCGCCCCGGCGGTTGAATTTTGAGCAGGTTATGAAGCACCACTGGATCATTGCACATTGCAACAAAAGCAGCGACATCGACTCGTCCACCGCGTCCAGTGAATATTGGTGATTATCGGCTGTCACAGAGTTGAAGAACGAACATCAAAAAGAGGAAGGGAATGGAAACAAATTCGCAATATAATATTTCCTTCTTTTTACTTCTCTGATCACTCACGATCTCTTTTGTGAATAAATTGTGCTTGAAACTAATACAACCCCAATTAATGGTACCAATTGGTCTGACTCACCTCTATTTTGAAAACCTTTTTGGTTCTAATACATTTTACACGTCCCATGGACTTTTGCGTCTCAGGAACTTTTACGCATCTCATTGGATTATTACTCGTCCCTTAAATTTTTATCTCATTGTTGCCATTTTTTATTTATTTTTATTATAGTCGATTTCGATGTCAAATCCTTTGTTGTCTCTCGCATTCATTCGTCCGTTCAGCACCAAAATCGGTGGCGCCACTAGCATTATGAAGCACGCAAAAGGCTTGGATATTGTTCCGGAGGACTTCGCAAACATTACCGGAAAGCCGTTGGACATGCGATACACTCATCCGCCCGGAAAGCCTTATGGCGCTCAGTCGCGAATTTGGAGCCCACACGAATCGCCAGGTAATGCGATGGTCGGGTTGGTATCGTGCCTTCTAGCAGACTAGTATTGGCAAATTTAGTTTATGACGGTGTGGCACGTGCTCTCGGCTACAAGACGAGGAAAGGCTTTCAGCACCCGTAACAGATCAATGGATATTGTCATTGCACATAGACTAACTGTCCTTTTGAACGGAGTGAATAAAAAGTAGGACCATAAAAAATCAGCATTTGACAGGCATTATTGCAAAACTTTATTTCTCGCTTATCAATGGTTGTTTTTTCAAACATTGTGAGATTCGCATGAGAACAATTTAGAGAAGAGAGAGAAGCAAAAAACGGGCAAAAAATACAATATACATTATCCAAAACGGAATGAATGTTAGATTAAAAGCTCTTCTGACATACTCTTTAGAAATCAAAAGATGGACAAAAATGGAAATCATAAAATGAAATTATTACGAGTAGTTGTTCGTATGGCAATTCTTTCTAATTTTAAAGTAAGGCGCCTTCAGACACATCTATTATTACATATTTGGGCTGTGTTTATAAATGAAGCAAATCTTCTTTCGACTTATATCGCCGCGCGTGGACTCTTTGAGTGCAATTGCGGCAGGAGTCGGTTGAAGTGGTTCTTAGGGAAGCAAGTGACCAATAGTCTAAACATGGGAAGGGAGAATAATGAGTGCCTCACATTCTTTCAGAATTTCGTTGCTTCCCTTGGTCCGGTTAAATGAATCTATATCCTCCCATTTGCCTTTGGCCCGGGAGCTACCAGGGATGTGACCAGATTTTTTGGACCCAATTTGGGAAAGACACCTGTAGAGGCCTGGGGATCTGTTAGAGGAGCAACGGATATGCAATTGTTTGGGAATTTAAGGATTTCGACTAAATATTGACCCAAAAATCTCAAAAAGGAAGAGCAGTATCGTCAAGCAGGAATTCCAGACTTCTTTTCAGCAACCGGTTACTCCTTGGTGAACACTGTTCACCTTTCAAACACAACATAGCAGAGACGTCTGTTGAGGTGGCGGTTTTGCAATGCTTCGGAGACGGTCTCCACACCGGACTGTACATTTGAGGAGCCGGCAAAAAGACGCAACTGTTCCGGGATCGAGGAAAACATGAGGAAACGTGCGAGGAAACGCGTCTTCTGTGAGTCCATCTGAGGCGAATGATCAGTGCGAGAGGAAGTGCCGCCGCCCGAATCAGTCCAAAAAGAGTCTCTGGAAAGACGAGTCGAATAGACAAAATAAGTAGGTGTTCGAATGACCTGAATGCAAGCAGATATTGGGCGACTTGCTCTTCCGAAGTCAGCCAATTGACCGCGTCAATGATACGACGATTAATCGACTGGCCCATTGTCGCATGAATGAATTGGCGAAGCAGTGAGACGAGCCGACGACGAAACCATTGGTTTTTGGCACGCAGACCGAACACTTCGTCAACCAGCAGCAACAATACACGCAGCGGAATGCTTTCTACCGAATCCTTAAAACTGCACATTGTAGTAATTGGTAAGAATTCCTGGTCGGGAATGTTTTCAGGGTTGGCATGCCTGACCAGACCAGACACTGAGAATAAATACGAAACACATACGCACATTCTCGTTCAGATGGGCAGCCACACGAGCAGAGTCAGGCAAATTTCCGGCGGAGGATGAGGCGGAACGGACCCGGGGAGCGGTTGACTGCTTATTTACAATAGAAGCACCCTGAACCAAAAAGAAATGAATATAGAAAGGGAAAACAATTGTCATACCCAACCTTGAACACGTTGGAAGCCGCTCTGTTCAATTCGGAGCCCATTTTGCCGATCCCATCGAACAGATCGGACGGCATCGCCACTGCCGCGTTGCCAAATGCCTTCACACCATTCATCAATGGGTTTAGCATATTGTTCATTGCACCCGGCAGGCCTTCTTTGCCACCATTGTATCGTTTTTCGGTGAGAAAGTCGAAAACCAATTGTTCCAGACCAGGGTTTGCGGCCAAAAGGGACGATTGCAGAATGCACTGAAACAATCAAAATGGTAACAGTGAAAGGGATTATTGCCCCAATCAGTGCTTGTCCGTCTTATTGCTCACTTGCAAGTATTGGTTGAGTGCCCGGCACCGTTTTTCCAGAAAAGACTGGTCCAAATTGTTAAATGTCTTTTTGCCAGGGAAACTCAAAGTCCGAAGATTTGGAAACTGTAAATTAAACACAATCAATGATACATTCCTTCTTTTTTTACCTTTACAGTGATCAAATTGTGCAGCGAATGAAAATCGGAATATCGTCTAATCACATTGGACGACGATCCGCCACGAGAACAGCCAGCGGCGCCACTGGCATCAGATGACCGGTGAACGCGTACATTGTAAAGAGCAAAAAGCTGCCGTCCCTGGTGACCCACGCCTAGCATTTCGACATGCACTGATGTGCCGCCGTCGGTTCCAGTGCCATGGTTGGTACTTGAAAATGGCACTGGAAAATAGGAAATGGTGGAAATGCAGGGTTTTGTCGCATATCAAAATACATTCATTTGACTGCTTGCCCTTGTTGGTGCGATGTGCTGCTGGTCCACCGCCGTCGAAGGTGCAACGCTCAAAAGCGTTGGCAGAAGCGTCGATGTGCCCATCCTCTTCCAGCAGACTGGCACCGGAGAATGAGTCGACAGACGACCCTTCCGCCATTTCATCGCCAACAATCGCTGAAAAACCCATGGCTTAGAAATTAGCGTATTGAATAATGAAAATTCGTAACAGAGAATAAAAGACACCCGGATGACCTGCTGCCGAACCGCTCGATTCAGAGCCAACTTCACAACCAACAGTTGTCGTGATGCCAAGTTCGTCCAACATCCGCCCGTAAAGCACGTGCCTTTTGAAGGCGGGGAAAAAACGCTCTTCGTTTTTCAAAATGTCAACGATCTTGAACAACGAAATTATAAGTAAATGATTGGTGGCTTATCCTCTCTAATTGGTCTTATAAAGGCTCGCCTTTTCTTGGATTTGCTCGAACCAACCGTCCGATGGTTCGTCGTTGCGCAGTCGGGCCAAAAATTTGTTGATGATCGCTTCGCTCAGCGGAACTCGGGTGATTGCCTGCGGCGTTAACATTGAAAATGATGTCAAGCGAATGAACATGCCTCTTGTGACAAGTACTGGTGGTACATGAACAGCGCCGCTTCCCGAATTGTTTCTCGCGCGTCACTGTCCAAAGTATCACCTGAGGCCAACCCGCGGAGTTGGTGCTCCATGGAAACTTTAAATCCCTGAATTGAATCAAGTCCATTTAGACCTCACATGAATTAATATTACCGAACCTCAATGGCCAAATAGAAATCGATGTAACTTTGGCCGCCCACTTCGGTCAGAAAATCCACAAAATAAGTTAATGCGACAGAATGGGTCAGAACGACGGTGATAGACAAATGGACAAAGGACGCATTAGATTGATCCAAGTTGTCGCCAAATTCATTTCCGGCAGACTGATCAAAAGAATTCAGCTGCAATTTGTTTTGTCTATTTTCAGAAAACAGTGGGGCAACGGTACTTTAAGCATTGGCTGAGCCCAATTCAGCTCGGATTTGGCGAATTCGGCAGACCAATTGGCGAGCACAGTCATTCGTCGCTTAATGATGTTTTCAGTGAACTCCAAACTGGCCAATTGTTGCGCGAAAATACCCACTAAAGGGTGAGACAAAAACGATAACGGTTTTTTCATTTTATGGTACGCGGACATTTGCGCCGATATAATTATTGTATTTAGTTTTTAGAAAATCGCGTAGCACGCATGTTTAGTAGCAAAAGTAACAGTTCCGTTTCTATTCGTTGGTCACTTTTTTACCAGAACTCACCGCCGTTTTCGCGTTGATGAGAAGCGCCCTTCGAGCGCAGAGCGTTCATCTCCTCGTGCACAGACTCCAGGACCGCCTCCAACTCTTGGACAGATTTGCAAGTTTCGATGCTGGCCACGAAGTCCTCCGTACTGATTGGCAACTCACTGAGCAGCCAAACGATCATCCGGTTTATGACGCTCGGCTCGGATAACCGATCAAGCAGAGGAATAAAAACATTGGACACGAAAATCTCGCGGATCAGAAAACGAAGGGGGCGAGACCGAAAGTCTTCGGATGGCATTAAAAGATAGAGCAAAGTGTCACAAATGTCGTGGAGATAAGCTGAAAAGATAATTTCAACAAGGCACTGCCACCCCCAACTGATTTTAAAAGCAAAACATTTGGATTTTGAAACGCACCGCTCTCATAGACCTGCGATGTTGAGACCAAGTCACGACAATAACTGCGCTCCATTTCTAGCTCTAAATCGAAAAACACCGACTCCAAATCGTCCTTCCGATCGGCCATCTCTTTTTGGGACAGAATTAGCTCCTTAGCCTTTCGATAGAGCCTAAAAGGAAAAACAGCAAACTCATTCGTACTCTTAAACGATGAGGAACTTCAAATGCGATGCAAAATCATCCACAAAATGCCGGGTCAGCAAAGTCACCCAATCAATTTTTGAAAGGCTGAAAGTGACACATTTAACAATTTGATTTCACTTTTTGTGTGTGACGAACCACGTGCCCAGCGCGACGATGGTCCGACGAGCTGTGCGCATGAGACTGGCACGGAACAATTTATCACCACTCAGTTGCACATTGTACCAGGAGTCCACACAGTCGCGCATAATATTGTCCAGAATCTTATGAGGGAGGGGGGGGGGGGAGAATATAAAGAAAGCAACTGAAATACCTCTTCCAGAAGGGGGTCAAGCAATTCGGAATTGGTCATCGAATGCTTTTCGGCATAAATGAACTCATCCGAGAATTGACTGCTGCAATTCCTTGCGGACGAACTCCACTGACTAAAGGAATGAATACAATAACAAAACTTTCACAAAATCACCAAAAGCAAATAATTACCCATGGGTCGGAAACCGAAAATTCTCAGCCCAATTGGCGTAGGAATGTCTAAGTCGTCGCCTTAAGGCAATGCCATCGCATATAAGGAAAATGATAAAACTGAAAAACTTCCATTCCATCAGAAAAACTAATCGTCTAAAACCACCAACCCGACGAAGAAAGTGGTCGCAATTGAAAACAACACGAACAAAGCTGTGGGACCGATAAACAGAAACAGAAAAATGACGCCAAATAAGCAAAGAATACGGGGACGGACCATCATTAGACCCAATCTAAGTAAAATAAACGACAAAATAAAACAAAACAAAAAATGTACATGGGAAAATGGAGAACACCAAAATTGACATATTAGCATGGAACAGAACTCATTTATGTAATGAAAATGCATTATATCAACACAAGTGGAAATTGTTCGTCTTATTGTCAAGATAGATCCAAAATTAATTGTTGTTTGTGCCCGTTAGTCGCTCGTTCCTTCATTCACGTGGGGAACGTGACCAGTCAATGATGATGTCGATGGGAAAAACTAAAACGGAAGGATTAATTAGCGTAATGAACCCTTCGTTGGTCGGTCGCACTCTTCGAAATCAGATCCACTTTCATTTATGCACTGGTTTTGGTGAAGTTAGTTAGTCCACCTGCTGCTGTTGTCCTCCTTTCTGTGGTGCTTCCTCTTTCGCCTGCGCCGTCTCTCGCTCTTTTCTTCTTCTTCTTCGTCACCGTCACTTCCATTTGCACCATGTTCTCGTCCCCCTTTTTTGTTGTTGCTTTTCCGCCTCCTTTTCCTCCTCTTCCGGCTCCGTTCTGTGTCCGTGTCGTCGTCGTCCTCCTCCGTTGAAGCAGTTGACGATGTCGTTGAGTGGGACGATGATTTTGAATGCTGGCGGGTTCTTCCCTTCTTCCGTCGTTTCCTCCTTTCCTCCTCGTGTCTTCGTTTCTCCCTCTTTTTCTTCCCTTCCTCCGGCAATTGTGGCGAAGTTGTGCCCAGTGTTCGCTTTATTTGTTCATCGATCAAATGTGAGATGGCCTTCGAAAGTGCAAGGGGCGACAGCGCACTGCTTGACATCGGATGTGCAGCAGTAACAACGTCAGCAGCAGGTGCAGAACTTGTGGCATTGGCACTTGCAGAAACAGTGCCACTTAGCGGCTTCGTCCTCACTCGGTTTTTTTCCGCCATTCGCTCATTCAAAATTTTCTCCATGAAGAGGCGTGCCTTTTCGCGGCGCTCTAACTGCTTGGAGTCTGGCTCTTAAATTAATTCATCACATAATTATTATCTCGATTATGAGATAGTTCTGTTGTACCTGCTTCTTTCGGTTCCGTGTCGCCACTTTTGTCGATGGAATTCATGAGAGTGATTTGTGTTGGCACTGTCATTGACTCAGCAGCATTTTGTGGGGACGACGATTGGACTGCAGTGTTTGCCACCGCAGTCGAAAAAGGTGCCACAAGGGGGAATGGATGTTGTCGAAGTTGTTGACTTTGTTGGAAAATTCTCCATTGGATTTGGCGCACTTGGGACTGATAAAATGTATAGTAAGGGCTCCTGGCTTGCAAGAAGTGCACTTTGTCCTGGTTGTGTTCTTAAAAAAGGGACACAATTGATTCAACTCTTTGTATAATGAAAGGGTTTCCAGGCGATAACCTATTAGTCTTTGTTCAGCAAAGGCGCCGTGCAGCGCTACATATTTGGCGGCCACTGAAATAGCGGATTCGACTGCTGAATCCGGCACAGGGCGTTGGCATGCAGACGGAGGCCCAGGAAGGAAAGGACTAGGCCGCCCGTAGAACTCCATGTGCCATCGATTGTATTCTGGAGGGGAAAGAAATGGATGGGAAATTTAATTAAAAAATGGATGAACAGCCTTAATTCTGGTATTACCATCAGTGCGTTGTTGGTCCACCTCAGTAATTGCAGGAATTGCCATTGGTTCATCCTTTGACAAATGTCCGACCAATTGCTGCGATGGTGAGGACTCGACATCGGGTTTTTCAGCCTGTTCAGATTTTGACGATGATCCCGGCAGAACGGAGTGAAGCCCTTTGAGCAACGACGAATAAATGGAATTTGCCTGAAATTAGTGACACTAATAAAACAAAACGCAACTTAAATTAAACTAACGCTTGAAGAGGAGTGACACTGTTGGATAAGCAAATCCAAGTCAGGGCCGGGCGACGGTGCCTTTCGCTGCACTTTTTGCGGGGGTGGGCGAGGCGACGGTCCAATGAAGCCGGACACCGGTGATGAGGAAGCATCTTCAGCCACTTTTGTTTTGGGTCCACCGCCCAACAAGGACTAAATGCTCGACTTGTTAAGCAATACTTTACTTCATTGTCTACGCATTCACCGGATGAAGGTATCCATCGTTATCATTTTCACTGTCCGTCTCGGGCTCTGATGCTGATGGCTCTTTGAGGAAAATTGAATACTACGATGGATGTAATCAAGACATTAACTAGAAAAGAAAACAGGGTGGGGATCACATCAAACGACGAATTTTTTATGATGATTGGTAAGGTTGTGTTCCTTCGTCTAATGGCCCAAGCCCGTATCCAGAAAAAAATTTCGGGGGGAGGAAATGGAATTTTTTCCATTTCGGGGGGGGGGGGGGGGATTGGGCAAATTTTCCTTTCTTTTGTTGAGGAAAACGTAAATTTTTCCCGTTTTGGGGCTGACCTGGGTCCGCCCCCCACCCCACTGTTTGGGTTCTGCTCTCTCATTTACCCACCTATTTGCTTCCTTCTCTTTGATCGTTGCGGCTGTGGCATATATTTCTTCTCACGTATGAGTTTGCACATGTATTTGTCTAAACAATTGCCGATGAAAGTAAGCATGATATTTTACGGGACGTGTTCGTACAGTACGAGTGCAGCCGGTGGTCAAAGTCGAGAAAACCAAATTGCTCGGCATTTTGTCGTTGTTTCGCTTTAATCACAACCTCCATTTGTAATCCTTGTGCAACAACAAACTGCGCTGTCCGCTCAATCAGAGCATTTTGGCGCATTGTTTCGGGCTTAATTTATTAATTTAAACAAACAGCAATCGTAATTGCTTACGGTGATGATGCCCACAGGCAATTTCAGTGACGGAGGCTGTTCATAAGGTAGCTCGTCCTCCTCAGATTCGTCGAGGTCCCCAATTTTCTCCGCCTCCCTCTCCTCGTAAGTAAAGCCAATTTCGGCGCCTTTTCCTCGCTTTTGGTTGACTTCATCTGCGATTTGTTCCAAACGACAAGTCAATGGGCGCGTTCATTTCCAAACTGACCAATTTCCCGTTTTCGGATGTCATCGTACAAATCTAAAAAACGCTCCTCCTCGCATAGTTCCTCCTCCAATTTCTCAGCTGAGTCCTCTTCTTCCGCTTCTCCCTCCGCGGATGTCCTCTTCCGGCGCTGTCCTCGCAGTCGTTCGTCGTCAAATTCGTCCAAAGTACTCAGATAGAGACGTACATCATATCTGAAAAGGCAAAAGGCACCAATGAATGGCCATTCCAATCAGTGAGCAAGAAAAAAACATTCACCCATCCAATTTTATAGTCATCAAAAACACTGGCACATAACAAATGCACTGCCAGTTGCGAAGTGAACTTACGATCGGACGAAAAAAGCCCGAAAATACATGTTGAAAGCCTTTTCGGAGTGAGCGAGAACAAAGAAAGGACGGCATGGCACTCTTTGGGACGCTAAAATGGAATAACTTTTAATGTAAATAAAAGAAACGTTAAAAAGGATCCGTATGAAATATTCACAACAAACATCCGAATGACGCGAGCATTTGAAAAAAAATAAAATAAAAACGGACACAAAAATTTAATTTTAAATACAGACAGAGTCGGCGCCAACCAAACGATGAACAAATCATCATCGAACGAATGTTAACACACCACCAACCCAGTTTAAGACATTTACAATTAAAACTGGGTTTTTTTAAGGCTATGCGCCGGCCCTGTCATGACAGATTATAAAAATGACAAACCTGAGTTCGGGCGACATCAGCGCGTTAACGAAGCAATCACAACGATGGTGCCAGTTTTTCCGTATTAAATCTCCCACAAGCTCTCCACTTCGCTCGCACAACTCACCGATCAATTTTCAGTCGCTCGTCACCATTCCATGGTATCAGATGGACATTCTCGTCAATCGGTTCCTGGTCATCGCTCGGTCGGTGATCGTCTCTTGGGCTGTGAAGTTTGGCAGAATATCCGAACACGAGAAAGTCTTCTGTTTGTTGATCAGTGCTGCCTCGATGCCCAGAATGGCGAAAATGCTGAAGGATTGGACACATTATAACAAATCGTCTTTTTGGTGTCAGTTTGGACCGTAAGGGTCTAAATCCCTTAAAAACCTTTGTTTTTCGATGATGCTGGTAATGATGTGATGTCATTTTCACTTAAAATTTAATACACAAATAAATAAGAAAAAATGTTGTAGTTTGAAGGTATAATGGATCAAAATGCCATGGTTTGATCGTTAACTGCCAGTAAACAAATATTTGAGCATTTTACAAAACAAAAATGAATGATCAAAGCAAAACATCATCGAACAGTGTCGGCCAATTGTTGTCCCTCTCCGCTGTAATATTCCACCAATTTCGGATGTGTCGGCTCGAATACTTTCTCATCCGCCAAACTGACCAATTGACCGGGATCGAGTCCGAGAAAGACTTGGTCCGGCCTCTTTTGCTCAATCTCGAAGGGTGTCGGGCCATCGGGAAGAGAGTATCCAACAATTTCGGCTAGCCGAACGCGAGATGCATCAATGTCGTCGGGGCTGGCCAAATACCTTAAAATAATTTGCATTTCTTTGAGGATGGACAAGGTCAAAGGAGGTCAAAGGAAAGACCAAGCCAGCAACAAAAAAATATATTTATCGTGGGGGGAATTTGGCCCATTATATTTCAGGATTTTTTTTTTGCTACTGCCATATGTGAAAAATCTTCTGAGAGAGTCGGCGGAGCCGATAGGCGCTTGCCGCCAGGGGAATTTTTGAACATTTTAACGAACTAGTTAAGAATCTTTCTCGGGAGGGGGGGGGGGATTCCCTCCATGCCTTTTCGCCTGATTTTTGAGGTCGTTGGGGGCAGCCATAGTTTCATTATTAGGAGTTGAATGTGAGTCGTGCAAATCACCCTCTATGGTCGGCGTCAGTGTAATAGTGCATCAGCGAGTGTGGCGGATGCTTCCTCCTCGGAATTGGCTTCCCGGAACGAAACCATTGTTCGGTATTCGAGATGGCTTTGAGACTGTCCAAGTCGTAATACGCAGTTCGAATTCGACCACCAACGCGTTCAATGGCGGCAATCGCAGTGCACGAGGCCCATTGGACTTCCAAATTGATCGGAGTGGAAAATACTTCGTCGCCCTGAACAAGGCAAAACAGAACAGAAATAGTGACAAAAAAAGAACCAACTTCTTCGGTTAAATGAATGCCAAACTGACGCCATTCCGGTCTGAATTTTCGATCCAACAATTTTGTTGCACAAATCGCAGAAATGTCAATGAGTCGAGTGGTGTCCAACCACCCGAGGTCGATGATGCGCTGCAATTCAATCAGAGAAAGGGGCACGTATTCACGACGTAGGCTTAATTAAAAAAAAAAAGTCAGCATTACGTAGGGAATTGAATAAGTGAAGAAAACATCACTTTATGTCTCCGTTGAAACGTTTGTCCCCGGGAAAAGATCGCATCCATGGCTTGTAATAATCGCCCCAAACCCAGCCCAGCGGTGGCTTTGCTGCACGCTGCAGTTCGCCAATTGTATGCCCCGCTTGGTTGTGGCCTTGAGCACGGACTTGCCTTCCCTGGAAGAACAATTAAACGCTTCAACAATAACAGAAAAGTCTTTTGTGGTAATGAACTCACCATCGTTCTTGCGCCAGGATTGTCCCTCAAATCCTGGAGGCGAACTCGGGTCGCCTCACTGACGATATCGAGCGCACGTTCCGACGCTGAATTTATTGCTTTTTGTAGTGGCACTTTCACAGCCTGTTGCTGACGAAGTTGATGAGAACAGCATGTCACACGGCTAAGCCAACCCATTTATTTGGAAACAAAAGCCTCAGAAAAGGCAAATAAATAGCCTAAATCTTGAAACTGTGAGATGGTAAATCGGCATCAATTTAAGTCATGGAAAGCGTTTGCCTTCCTCTCTTCTTTGGGAAAACCACAATTTCAAATTGATGCTGGTCTAGTCTGGTGTCCCATGAATAAACATACAAAAAAATTAAAAAGGCACCTCTTGGGTTAAAATGGCCGGAATCATAGGGTAGACGAAACAAGCAAAAAAGAAATTTAAAAAATTCAGAACAAAACCAAAGAAATTTGAACGAAATAGGCCAATGATTGGGATTTTTCTGGTTACGGACTTGCCGTTTTTTTAGTTTTGGTTCAATTCCGGTCAGGGGTTCGGATTTGGGTGAATGGATGCCTATTTTGCAGTCATTCCATATTATTGTAGGCTTTAGGCAATATAGCTGTTGGTGTTGCGGTGATAGCCAGCACAAAAACATCAATTTATACTAATTAAAAATGTTGAGCATTGGCATTTAAATTAATCTTAAATTACTGCGCTAAAAACCAGCGCACACTCGACTACAGCGGCCAGTAGCTCCGTCTTCGCATGCTTCTTTTTGCGTGAAATTTTGTCATCACGCTGTTTATTACCATGAAAAATTAAATTCATCATTTTCTTAGATTTTTTATCTTAAATAATCATAAAATTTTTGGGGCCGAAACGACCCTGGGGCCGAAACGTGGGGACCGAAACGACCCGACCCGGAAATGTAGGATGAGGGTGAAATTGACTCCTCTTCTGGTTCAACAGTTTCACCAAAGTAAGGAATTAGTGCGAATTCTAAAATCGGTAATATTTTCTATTATACAATACTTAAAATCATTTGTCAACAGTTTATCTTTACAACAAAGTAACGAAATAATAATAAAAATAACAAAGACAATGCTTATAGAATCAAATGTTTTTGCCAGCATCCTCGCGGAGGGAAACAATGCGATTGAACACAAACTTAAATGGATGCGTTGATTCAAAATGACTCCACGATAGAAATAAATCAGAACTTACGCCCAATAATCACCTTTTGTTCGCTCGGCCGAGAATCCTTTGAATCCAAACAGAAAAACCCATTCCGTTCAAACTGAAAGCGATCCAATCGACGAACTGAGCGAGTAATGCTCTCGTCAACTTTTGTATTGGAAAGCACGCGAAGTGAATTCGGGTTTATATCCGTCAAAAATCCGCCGGGAACTTCGGCGGGATCCTCTGGGTTTTTGTGTAGAAATCTGTAAAATAATTCCTAAAAGGATTAAATCGACAAATAATGCTCACAATTTATCGTAGAGACGCACTTCGCAGTTCACCGGCCTCGCCACCCAATGAATAAATGCCTTCGGCTTATGTTCAGCACTCACCGGCTTCGCACTCACAAGCAATTCGATAGGATTTCCTTCAAAATGACAGTTAAAGGTATAATCCATGCATCTGCTTAACAATACCCGAGTTGTCTCGCTCCACGCTGACAACTTCGACAGTCAAATTGACATGACGCAATCCCACCGTTTGTTTCAAAGTTAGACGACGATAGCTTTTATCAGCCACCTGCATTTAAAAATAGCCATGTATTATATTTGAATGTTTGTGTTATATTGCCCATTCTCCTCACTCTTACCTCTCTGAAATCCATTTGTTCAATGTAAATAACTTCGTCAAATGCAATTTGCCATTCGTCCGTACATTCGGTGATTGAGGATGGGAACTGTTTGACACTCAACGTGCTATTTACCGATGCAAAGTCCAACTCATTATAATTTGTAATGCGAAGCCTAAGCGGTTCCAACACTGCCATTGTTCTGACGAGAAATGAATGCATAACAAAAAGTAATGAATTTGCCCTGTTCTACCTCGGTGCAGTTGTATTCAGATAATCGCGCAAAAAGGCGTCAAACATTGCCGGGTCGATGCTGGATTGGGCAACAGAAAGACCAAGGTGGTCAATGAACTTGTTTATTGTCTCGGGCGGGACTCCACGACGTTTGAGGGCTGTTAAGGAGAACAAACGAGGATCATCCCAATCACTAAAATTTGAAACAAATAACGCTTTTTATTAAAATAATGTATTAACGTGTCTTTGGTAGACCAAATAAAAAACTGTAGAATGATGTGTATTTTATTGTTCCGTTAAAACAGACGTACTCGACAATTCCCGCCTGGATGAGTTTAAGCAATTTGCGCTTTGAAACGACAGTGTAATTGACATTCAAACGCGCAAATTCCCATTGGACAGGGCAATAAATGTCAAGCGCATTGCACAGCCAATAATAGGAAGAACGCCTGTAGAGAGTCTGTATCGTTTCGCTCCCATCAAAAAAATTACGGAATTTCATATTAGTTCATGATATTATGGTAAAACGGCTTGGAAGCGAACTGAACGGGAGCGAAACGGCGGGACCGAAAGAATCGTTTCTTCCACAGAAAGCACCACTATTTCAGTTTCTGGAAGAAAGGAAGAAACACCTTGACTGAAATTCCTTGGTGCAGAGGGAATGTGTCACATTTTCCAGCGAATCGCACAAACAATGTGTGAAGTCATATGTAGGGTAAATGCACCTGAAAGATTACAATATTGTGTATCCATAACACGATTTAGTAATACTGCCGATGATAGTATCCCTTATTTGAAAACAAATTTCAGGGCTTTTTTTTCTTCAAATATGATGTTTTCAAGATTTTTTGAAATCGCTGATCACGAATCAAACATCTATTTTGCTAAACCCTGACTCGAATTGAAACATTTAGTCGAAAATAAGATTTTTCATAAACACTTCAAATGCACGTTATAGTCTTTGCTGTTGTTGTTTTCATAAATTTAGAATTTCGTACACTTGAAGTGTTATAAAAAAAAAGAAGTCGTTTTCAACAACATGTTCAAATCCGAGTCCTGGGTTCGAATTTAAGCAAAATAGATGTCAGATTCGTGATCCGACCTCAAAACCCCTAAAAATACTGGTATCATACTTGAAAAAATGAACACTTGGAATCTTTTTCCATAAAAGGAAGGCTCAATCGACAATATTAACCAATATTTTTTTATTTAATAATAAAGCATAAAAAATAACCATTTGTCACCAGTCCTATGATGAGGTAAATATTTAACGCGATATGCAACCTAAAATGTGTTTTTATTCTTGTTTTTATCCAATTAAAAGATTGTGACCGATCTTAATTTATTCACTTACTATAGAAATGATTCGAGCTCAGCTTCCAAAAGTTGCCGTAGAAACGTATATTAAGAATTTTAAAAAGACGGGACAATAATCCGAACATATGCCAGAAAATTTATGAGTCCAATCGGTTTTTATAAACTGTATCCATAGGCTCTAACTTTTTTGTTAGTCAGCTAATTTCTACAAACTTGATATCATTCGAAAGCGTTGTTTTGAGGCTATTAGAGTAAACAGAAGCTAAATGATCGAAAAAATTACGATAAATAACTTGCAAAAAATCAGGGGTTTTATTTCGAATGGTATTAAATTTGTTGAAATTGATTGGTAAATAAATTAGCCTATGGTATTGTTTATAGAACTGAATTCGACTCATAATGTAATTGGAAAACTCGATTTGACTCAAAAAATGAATTAGAACCGATTTTTGATTACGTTGAATGAATTTGCAATTACATTCTGTCGACTGAATTTACGGATAGAATTCGACCTGTTCCATCTCAACCCGTGACCACTACCAACTACTGACCGGGTCTTGCTTGCTGTCCTCCAACGTCAGTTTTAGCCTCAGTGTTGCTTGTCCCTCCTCGAATGCGCCATTTTTCATTGCCTGCGATTTGCCAGTTTGTTTCATAAAAATTGTAATACAAATGACCTTAAATAAACGCAACGACTCCTCAACAGAACGGTCGCGCCACGGCGATGGGGGTGGATTAAAGCCACGCATATCCTCCGTGTCTTGATGACACACATATGCTAAATCCTGCAAAAATGAAGCATTCTACAAGTCAGTAATTTATCGAAAAATAAAACTAATTGCAATACCTTACGAATTAGTGCCAATGCCCAACTGTAAAGCTGATCAAAATAATCCGAAGAATGTGTAATTTTGTACGGCGAATAGCCTAAAGGCAAAGGATTATATGTAAATTCCATTTGGAATTTGCACTGACCCAGCCATTTGACCATGTCGACAATTTCCTGCACGAAACGCTCCTCCTCCTTTTCAGGGTTTGTGTCGTCCAAGCGCAAATAACAAACACCCCCACGCACCTAAAAATAATTTACAAAGTATTCTGACACTAAAAACTTTGTGGTTTTTTTTTTGCCTTGGCCAGTCCAAAATCAATGTTTATTGCTTTTGCATGTCCGATGTGCAGAATTCCATTTGGTTCTGGAGGAAAACGTGTAACAACCTAAAAGGACTCGAGATTTGAACTTTTTGGTATTACGAATACAAAATGTAATATGAAAATCCTATAAAGCAACTTTCATGAACAAACTCAAAAAATGGGGACCAATTAAAATATTACTGAAGTCCGTCCCATTTTCAGTAATTCTATAGTGCATAAGAATATAGACCTTTCCTCCAACAAATTTGACATGTTCTTTCAAAAGTCGATCGGTGTTCTCCGTTCGCACATAACCCTCCGTCGTGTCATTTTGGCCCACCTCGTGCAAGTTTGAAAACTTCATGAAAATGTTTTTATGATGACCTTCGAAAACAAAAAAAAAAAATTAATTTGCGGATCAAACATTTTCGGCCCAAGCTAAATCAGAATTTACGCCTCGGATATTTGCGCTTTGACATATGCGGGGCAGGACCGAAATTGTAGTAGTACGGATCAGGGATGGAACCGGATTCCGGATTGTCCGGAATTCCGGACCGTGCGGAATTCTGGACCTTTTTGGTTCCGGGAAATTCCAGTTCCGGATTCCGGACTTTTTTTGGGGTCCTTCCGGATTCCGGACTTTCATTTTCGGCATCCGGTTCCATCCCTGGTACGGATGGTACACCTCTTTTTTTTGAAAATTTTTTTAACGGAATGTTCCCGGACGTTTCTGCCCCAAAAATATGTTTAAACATATTTAATTTTAAAAAGACACGAAAAGAACTGATTTATGAGGAGGGACGAAAAAAAGAAAGAAAAAAATTGTTTTAAATCAATTCAAGTAAATAGTCAAGCTGTTTAGGCTAGTTTTGTACATACATATTTGTTTATTTGTTTTCCGATTTGCCAGGAGAATGTATCGTTTGTTTATTCCATGTCATTCAACAACATTTCTTTCATCTCAAATTTGTCACATTTCCAATCATCAATTGTTCCTTCAGCGTTGTTTCTGTGCTGCTGCTGCTCTTTCTTCATCTTCTCAGCCTGTCCCTCTCGCCTTCGATGCTTATCCGTTGACGTCTGAACCAGAAAAGACCAATCCGTTGGTCATTCTGCACGGCCTTTTTGGCCACAAACAGAATTGGCGTGGTGTGGCCAGAGCTTTGCAGAAAGAACTTGAGAACCGCGTTTTTGTGGTTGACTTGGTCGGTATCAGATTGGACTCGTCCTCGACACAATTTATCTTTGCTTAAGAATTCTCAACTTATTTTATGTTTTTAGCGAAATCATGGGGATTCGCCCCGATGCGAAGATGGCACTTATCCTTCGATGGCTTCGGATTTGCGGCATTTTCTCGAGCGCGAGGTTTTCACTGTGTCTACCTATAAAACAGCCTTTTTGCTCGGACATTCAATGGGTGGCAAAGTCGTCGCGGAATTTGCGCTGACAAAATCGAATGTTGGTTTTAAATTTTTAATCGCTAACTTTTTATGTTAAAGAATTATAATTAAGGTAAATCTGATTGAGAAGATGATCATCGAGGACATTGCACCGCAGAGGGAATCTCATTCCGATTCAGTCCAATTCCGCGCGTACATTGAGGCAATGCTTTCAGTGGACTTACGACTGAACAGAAGCGAAATCAGCAAAGCATTGGAGCCAACAATTACAAACAGATCCATTCGCGCATTTCTCCTCACAAATTTGTTCAAGCCCAGGTAAAAAACCGTTCAATTTGTGGGGACATTTTGATTCATTTTAATTTGTGGGCACATTTCTTTTTCATTCCTGATCAAAATTTCAGAAATATTCTCTGATTTCATCAATTTATTTTGGGTTAATTTTGCCTTGTAGGGGTGGACCGTACAAATGGCGTTGCAATTTGCCTGCGTTGTCTGCCAATTTGGAACATTTTTTTGGCCATGCGACGGCGATGTCAAATGGAAGGATTGGCGTGCCGACTTTATTTCTTTACGGCGCCAACTCGACGTATTTCTCGTCGGACGACGAAATTCCGTTGAGGAAAATGTTTTCGCAAGCGCAGTTCGAAGCAGTCCCCGAGGCAGGCCATTGGTCGGCACAAAAAAATTATATTTTCCATTTTGAAATTCTTTTACTTTTTTTTCAGGCTGCACTCGGAGCAACCCGCGAAATTTATCGAATCGGTCTCAAAATTCCTAAAGAGGGGCTATTTCACATATGACGAGTAAATAAAACAAATGGCGCGTAAATAAAACAAATGGCGAGTAAAAAGAATTATTTTAGCACTAAAAACATGCATTGCTGTATTTATTGTTTAATTTGAAAAAGGAATGAGATGATGAGTGAGTGCTATGATGCAAATTTTCCCAAATATAAACACAAATTTTTGGCTACTTTCCCCAGACGCCCCAAATGCCTGAATACGTCCCTGCCTTTTGGGTGGTCTTTAGCAAATATTCAAAAATATAATTAGAAGTGTTTTTTAATCATACAATAACACTGTCTCATTATCAGTCAGAATGTACAGCGTTCAGTCGCTTTTTGTTGTTACGTCATTTTGGCCACTTTCGTCCACTAATTCGCCCGGCTTTACCAAACAGTCGTTGACGAACAAACGCTGTACCATGCCAATGTGGCGGTTGCCACTGCTCTCCGACAAAATGTAGGCCGAGCTCTCTGTTGACAATTCAAAGTGGGTTTTGGTGCCTTCGTCTGCAAATTCGCCCTGAACGTTTGGAGCATTATTTTGTTGGTGGATACGAGTTTCCGCTTAGACTGTTAGACTTCATTTATTTTCTTTACGTAATATTTCGAATTGTCAGACTTTAATTATTTCATTCGGAATAATTCGAATTGTCAAACTCACCGTCGTGTTCACTTTGGTGCCGTTCACCCACACGTCCATAGTGTCTTTCTCTGGAAATGTCCCTATTATGCTCCTAATTTGTCGTCCTTTTCTTTTACCCAAACAGACTCTGATCTTTCTCTCGCCCATTCTCACATGCCAAACCTGTCAGTTAATTTGAATTTAATTGGTCATTAATCTGAATTATAATCTGGATTTATCGGTTAATTTGAATTTGGTCAGTTAATCTGAATTAAAATCTGGAATTGAATTTGATCGGTTCGATTGGCAAATTTCAATTGGTCATTTCTCCTTTGCTTAGGTTTAACTAACCTGCAGTGATTTCTTTTGCTGTTCACGAAACTTCTCAAAAGTTTTTCCTCCAACGGTCAGCGAATATTCGTAAGCAAAAATTCCGACGGCGTCGATATTTACCTTTTTTGACGGATTTGCCTCATTTGGTGCGCCCATTTGAAAAAACTGACCGTACATCGGACTCCATTCAATTCGAACAATTCTCTCCCCACCAATTTGAACATCCATTCATTTCGGACCAATTCCTATGGATTTAATTTGGTTAAAAAGGCTGCGAATTTGTCTGGGATTTATTTCAACTGATATTTTAATTTCCCTAGCAAATCAAGCTGATTCATTTCTTCATAAATAGTTAACACCTTTCCGTCCACTCGCAATATTCGTTTTCCCGTTGTTGTTCCATGTTCAAATTCGATTTTATACGTTTTGTCGCTCATCGGCACTTGCCATGTGGCCACCAAATCACTGACCACTTCCATTTATGCCGTTTTTCAAGACTCGGTAACCTTTTAAATCACTTAACAACAAATCCAATGTTTAATTATTCAACTTAAAATTGATTTGTTAATTCAATCCCATAAATTATTTGTGCTTATCCTTCTTTATCCACTTTTGCCAGCCAAATGGGATATTTGTTGTTCTTGAAATGGGTTTCCTCTACCGGATTTCCATTGAATGGCACCGAGAATTGAAGGAAGAATTTTGAACGGTAAAACATTGGCGAGTAAATTGATGGCATTTGGGGGAAAGCGCAGTCGAATGCTTTTGTACGATCTGCTGGCTGCTGTTCCCATGACGACAAAATAAGGGCGATTCTCAATTGCGTTGGAATGAATGGCCCTTTTTTATGGCGGGTCACTTGGTCTGGCAATTTAAATGGTTGGTTGGTCAGCAAAGGCACAAATAAAATGTACTCGAAGTTTGGCCGAAGAATTTAATGGGTAATAAATTTCAAATTGTTCTTAAAAATGATTCGAAAACAGAATGAAATTAAATTAAAGTCGGGCTTATTTTTATTTTTATTCCTCATATTGTGTTTGTCTGACTTTTGCCCTTTGGTCAGCCAACATCGCCGAAGGGAATGACACCAAACAATGAAAGGGACGGAAGCGGCCCCTTCGCCCCCGGCGGCGACGGAGCGCTCTTTTCGCCCATTTTTCCCGGGGATGGCTCTGCCGGCCACCGGACGGCACCTTCTTGCCCCGCCAGGGACGGAACCAAAACGCCCAAGTGTCGCTTCGTCCCATGCCAGTCGGCTCAATTTTGTGACCATTCGACAATTTCACACATCGGCACGACAAATTCACCTTTCTGAACACCAAAAAATACTTACCAATGTCTGCTGAAAAAGCTAAAACTGCCAAAAATTCACAGCTAAATCAGACGATCAGAAAAGTTAGCCAAACGCCGGTGGTGAAAAAAATGCCGCCATTGCTCGTCGAAGAAGGCATTGCCGATGGATTGCCGCAACAACAGGCGATTAGGGCAATAACAGCCGCCGACCGAATTGGAAGAAAAGGTGTGATAGGAGACGAGGGGAGGGAGGATGATAAGAGGGGGAGGAGGGAGGGAGGGATAGGATGAATGAAAGGGGAGGATGAGGAGCATGAGATAAAAGGGATGAGAAAGTGGCGCTTAGGATAAGGGGGGAATGGGATCGTTAGGATGGATGAGAAGGGAGGATGGGGATGGGATAAAGGGGATGGAGACGTTAGGATGGATGAGAGGGGAGGGTGGGATAAAGGGCGCGGGGGTGTAGTGATGCGACTGATAGGATAAATAGGGGGGGGGGGGGGGCTTAACAGGGCGATAATCATTTCTAATCCTCCAATAATGTAAAATAAGGTTCAAATTCTGTTGGTCGAAATGTGCACTCACCGCGGCACGACTCGGAAAACAAAGGCAAACCGCGGGAGGAGTTGGCAAAGGGACATGTGGCGGCGTGGCAACGCGTCAATTCGGCGGAAAGAAATCGCAACGAAAAGCTTTTATCGGTGGGTCGGCCACCACTGTTTGTTGTTTATACATTCAAATCATTCTTCAAACAGTGCCCTGACGCTGTGACGCGAATTTCCGACCATTCGATGTTCTACAAAACATTCGAATTGGGCTCCCAAATTGGGCAGGGCAATTTCTCTGACGTTTTTCTCGTCTTTAACTCGGAGAATGGCGAAAAGTACGCCGTTAAGGTACCGCCGCCCTTTCATTTTCCATTTGTCAATTATGACAATTTATCATTATTCATTTGTCAGGAAATTGACAAAGGACGAATGAAAGGCAAATTGCATTTTGTGGAGAATGAAATTGCGCTGCTGCAGCGGTGCCTCCACCGAAACATTTGCCGCCTCGTCGACGCTTTTGAGTGCCGACGGACATATTTTATTCTGTTCGAATATGCTCAGGTGGCAAAGTTACAACCAATTTTGTGACCAATTTATTTTTGTAAGAAAGGCGATCTTTTCGAGACAATTCGACGAGTTGGCCCTTTGTCGGAACGCTCATGCGCTCAAATCACTCGCCAAATTTCATCGGCACTCGCTTTTCTCCACCGTCGCCGTATTGTCCACCGGGACGTTAAGCCGGGTTGGTGTCAAAGTGATCAAAGTCAGTCGATATGTTTACAAATATTGCAATTTCAGAGAATATTTTGCTTGGTGCCGACTCCACCGTAAGTGATTTGCCATCATCGACCGATCAGATTAATCTCGCCAATGTTTTGCTTTCCGATTTAGGCAAAACTAACGGACTTTGGCCTCGCGTGCATTTTGGTGGGCCCACTTTATCGCGGTAAAATACATATTCCAAAGCCTTGCATTCATTTGACTTCATCCCCACCTTCATTTCAGTGTGTGGCACGCCCACTTACGTTGCGCCCGAAATTCTCGCCCAAAAAGGTTTCCTATTATTGCTGCTTAAGGGTAACAAACCAAAAAACAGTCCGTTAATTTTAGGCTACGGTGTGGAAGTGGACTTATGGTCGCTGGGCATAATTCTGCACATTTGTGAGACATTTGTTTTGAGGAGAGAGACGGGGGGGGAGGACAAAAATGACCAACAATTATTGTAATTGTCAATTTCCGAAGGTCTTGTCGGATTTGCGCCGTTTCATTGCTCAGACAGAAGCCAATTGTTCCACCAAATTGTTCACGGCAAAATTGCCTTTGACCACGCCAATTGGAGCCAAATCGGAGCAGGTAAAGTAAAGAAAATGGAAGGAAAAGCATTTATTTGTTTAAAATTATAATTGTCATTACAGCAGCTAAAAGATTGGTGCTTGGAATGTTGGCGACAGTGAATAAACGATTGGATGCTGAGAAAGTGACAAACGATGAATGGATTATGACAATTCAAAATGAATGAATTGATTTGGATGAAAGGGGCAGAAAAACACAAACAAACAATTCGATCTACAATATATACATATATGTACACAAATAATAAAGTTATGTGAATTGATTGATTTGATCGGTCGAAGATGAAAGGTGGAGACTTGAACCGTCCGGTACACAGTTATGCAGAGCCCGACAAATCGGTCCAGTAATTTTTGAAAAAAAAACAGTGTTTGGGGCAACCGGACCTCGCTTATATTGTTCTGTAAAAAGGTCAACCCGTCCCCGGGGGCTATCGGTCAATTTGAAAAATTCGGTCCCCAGGGAAAAGCAATGATTGATGAAAGAACAAATTGAGAAGGGGCAATTGCCGTTGCTGAAGCTCATTCACCACTGCTGCTGCTGTTGCTGTTCAACTTTTGCAGAATGTAACGGGACACAACCAAAAATGGTCTCTTCTCCAACTCCAAATGGCCCTCCTCCTTAAGCATCAAAGTGTCAATTTCCATTCGATTGACCAAAACCACACAGCAAATTGCGGCTGAATTATGAACAGACACTTCTTCCCAATGCTAATCAATCAATCAATGAATGTGCCGTTTTTACCAGAAAATTGTGCTCGGTGAGTCATCGCAGCGAAACATGTCGACTCCATTTCTATAATGTGTCAATAAAAATTGTGATGGCATGGTATAACTTTTTATCCAGAACTATCTTATCGGCGAATCCCCAAAAGATACCGTACTTCCTATGTTAGAGTCCCGGGGTTTTATTCCACGGGGGGGGGGGGGCTTTATTGGAGAGTGGGGCTCTTCTAGAGGAGGGATTAGGCTTCAATAGAATACGGTAATAAAAGCTGTGTCTGTCCAATTCCTTCCCCAAAAACGCACCAATATTTTTGACGCCAATTTGAATGAGCTGTTGCAAGAAGGCAATTTTGTCTTCCTCGCCATAATCACAGAACGGTCCGTCCAGCCTCATTTGACCTGACGGACGAATCACAACAAATTCCCTTTAATTTTGACTGACCCTCGTAAAAGTCGTCGGTGCCAAAAGTGAGTCCCCGATCGGCCGGCAAATTCAATTCCATGGCCGCTTTGAAGAGGTCGTTGCCCAATTGTGTGTCAAGTAAAGCATCGCGCTTTACCTGTCATGGTAAACCGAATGAATTGTTTTGTTCGCTGTCTTTGCTTTGGACTTGTTTGCCCTGAATCCACTGGTGGAATTTGTTCTTTTCCATTGCTGCGTTTACGACGCCACTGGAGACGATCACAGTGCCCGGCTTAACGTCCACACCGCCGCAGGTGCCCACTCGGATGAATTGCACATTCGCGCAATGGGCCAAACGCAGTAATTTGATCAGCTAAATTGTCGTGATCAGTTGGTGACCTGATTGTACATCGGAAAACTGACCTCACACAACAAAACGGAAGCGGACGGCATGCCAATGCCATGCTTAATCATCAAAAAATAATGGAATCCAAATAAAGCATAATTTGATTCAATTCTTCAAGCGGTACACTCACATTCACCCAAAGCACAGGGCCAGTCTTATACATCACGAATCTGTCCGTTTTGCTGCACAAATTACCACTCAACGGAACAGTGGCAATCACTGAGAACAGTTTGGCATATTCCGACATTCGTGTTAAGCTTCCGCCAGCGCAAACAAACTGCAAACGGATGGGTATTGTATTGTAAGTGGGCAAATGAATGAATTGAATTTAAACAAATAATTGGCAATTAATTGTCTTGTTTCCACCTTGACATCATTGAATTGTGCTTGAAAGTCTGTGTTCAGTGTGGACAGTCCCAAGTGGGGCAAATAAACATTGTTTTGATAGGAAGATTGTGAAATGGGAGGATGGAGCTCATTGTGGGAGGAATAAGAAGCAGCAGGCATTCAAAATTCTTTGTAAAATAAGAATTAAAATGTAAAGCGATCATTTGCTAAAGATTCCGATGAACGAAAGGGTAAAATGGGCGGCCAAAAGGGGGGGCAATGTGATGACATTCATTTTGCACGCATAAATAAGCCGCCAACGGGGAAAAAGGGACGAACGGACGGGGGGGAGGGGAGGGGACTGATGATGCTACTGATAATGGAATGAATGGATGAATTAAACAGAAAAAGAATAATGTAAAGAAGAAAAAAAGATGTACAAAAAAGAGAAGATAATGTACATAATAATAATAATAATAATAAATAAGGTAATACTATGGATGGTTGCCCCCCTTTTTGAAAAAAAAGTTTCAAGTTTTAAAAAGTCGTAAAAACATGTTTCTAGGGGGTTTCTAGGGCAGCTGATCCCGAATCCAAGATCTATATCGCCGAGGTTCGAACCCCGGACCAGAATTCAAACAAAAAATCGAAAATTCAAAAAAATTTTCTAATTTTTTTTTTCTGAAATCACTTAAAAAAGCATAAATGGGCATTCTTGATTGTTGCTTTTATGCATTTTGAAGTATTTCGAAAATTTAAGAGTGATTAGAATTTAAAAAATTTTAGAAAAATTTTGAATTTTCGACTTTTTGTTCGAGTTCTGGTTTGGGATTCGAACCTCGACAAAATAGATGTCGGATTCGGGATCAGCAGCCCTAGAAATCCCCCCTAGGAACATGTTTTTACGACTTTTTAAAACTTGAAACTTTTTTTTTCAAAAAGGGGGGCAACCATCCATAGTATTACCATAAATAATAATAATTTAAAAAGGGATCGGAACCCACCGATTGAGACATAAGCCATGACAGGATAATTTGAAATGTAAGGAGAATGCTGCTGGACAGTAAAACTAATGGTGCTCACGGACAACGGACATGAACGGATACGGATAACGGTTTTTGTGAAATCTGACGGACGGATTTAATTCTTATTAAATAAAAATATATTAATTTTGGGGTGCGCCGAGGCTGCCCATCTCACCCGCAGGTTTTGATGAGCTGAATCTATCAGTAAGCAAAAATTTTTTGATTGAACAAAGCGTAAAAATGTTATGGCCAAAAAACGAAAAATCCAAAAAATGGCCAATTTTTGGCACTTTTTTGGATTTAGCTTTTTTGATATGTGTCCAATCGCTTAGCTTTGGCTTAATTATATCTAGTCCTAAATGAGCTGATTCTATTGATACCAATATTGTTAATTTTGGTCGAGACAAAAAAAAGTTATGAGCTGGTCGACATTCGCGGGGCGGTCGGCGTTCGGATCGGAAGCGAGGACAATGTTGCCAACGCGTGCAGCATGGTAAATCTTAGGCAAATTTGAAAATTGCTGAAAAACAATCCAATGCATCAAAATCTCCAAAAAAGTCATTCTGACCTTTTTAAAAATCAGTTTTTATGTGTTTAATTTAATTATTTTTAAGATTTGGTAAGCGCTTAAAGGATTGTGGTAATTAGTAGAGAAGCCTTTGTATTCTACGTAGTCTAATTAGTAAGAAAAACAACTTTCTTTTAGTAAAAGTCGGGACTTTTATTTGCATTGCACTTTTTTATGCACATTTGCATATTTTGGATTTTTGTGCATATTTCGCCATTTTTAGGTGCATATTTTCAGATTTTTTGCACATTTTGGCCATCCCGAGTAATTGGGTGCAATTCTCTATTATTTTTTAATATTCATTCATAATTTGCCCGTATTCTCTGCCAATGTCTGATTGGACGCGCGTCGGCGACTCTTTGGGCATTCAGTGAGTCGAACAAATTGAATCTGCTGACTTACCGTTCGTTGACACTTCTTCATTAAGCGATTTGTGCCTTTATGACAAATTGAACTTTCCATTGCGTACAAATTCCCTTTTTGCTTGTTGCCAATTTGGCGGACCTTTGGGTTGGCTTCAAACAAATTAAATAATAATAAATGCTAATTTTTTAGCCATTGGATTGGCCGGCTCATCGCCCAATTCATGGACGATTGGCATTTATATGCAAAATGGTGTCCAAATTGCTTCGATAGAGGCCAGTGGTGTCTACCGACTTTTTTGGACAAAATGCCAAAAGGTAGGACAATTGATAAAGGACGCTTTACTGGGCAGAACTTTTGCGGCATATTTTCATCGGTTCTTTTTAAGCTGCTCATTTTGAGTCACAATGGTCGAGTGCTCATTTACAATGCGTTGGGAGTTCATTTGGCCGATTTTACAATGGGCGATGTTTGCTTTTTCATTAAGCTTTAGCGGTTTTTTTGGAAATTTCTGAAAGTTTAAAAAAAAGGGAGGAGGGAGGGTGATATTTGTTGTTTTCACGACTTTTAAGTCAAAAAACCCAAAAAATTTGTTTGTTTTTAAGGAAACGTTAGCCGTTGGATTGGCAGGGGCAATGGCATTTTCTTATGTGAATGAAACGGGGCTGGCAGTGATCAGCGAGGCTAAACACATTTTTGCCGTCAATTCAGTGAACAGTCGAGTGCTTTGGCGCATTCAAAACCAGCAAAGTGTCACTTTTTCATTGATTCATTTTATTTTTTATGCTAATTAATTACGGTTTAATTTCACTTTAGGCATCAAACTTTTTCTAAGCCAAAATTAAGCTGTATGAATTTCAGAAAAAGATACAAAAAAACATATTGACGAAAACCTTTCATTTTTTTTTTGATGCTTTTTCATTTTGGTGTTTTTTTGTCGACTTTTCGTTATTATCATCCACTTTTTACACGCTTTCCCCAAAAGGAGAACCCATTCAATCGCTCACCTGCTGGACCGTTCTGACAAGCGCTGTGAAGCCGACGCGAGTGTTGCTCTGTCATAGGAACAAATTTCAGTTGGGCGTTCAGGAGGCGACTGTTCACCAATGCGTAAGGATAATTGGAAATAAATAACAAAAACTTGCGAAATTTAATTCGAAAATTTTATTTTCCCATTTAGAATTTTTTTTGGATCCGAAGGGATGGCGTTTACCTGCAAATGGAAGCGGACGCAAAGCACAGTCAACTCGCCCTCCTCCACGACACTTTTGTCCTACAATTAGTCGACTGTGCCGATTTGGACATTGAACTGCGCACCGTTCGGCTTGACCAACGCGCGGCTGTCGCCGGTTCGCTCGCGTGGTGATTATTGATTGATTGATTCGCAAAGCAAAAAATGGTGCGAAAAGTGAGTTCAACAAATGCAAATGCTTTCGAAAAGGTGCGGCGCCAATGCAATTTGTGTGAGGAGCGGCGACGACAACGCAAATGAATTGACAATTTACGCAGTCGCCGAAAGCGAAGAAGCGAAAGAAAATGTTGCGACGAATAGCGACGGGCAGACGAGAGAAGAAGCACTGGCGACAGCACCGAATTTCTCGTAATATTTTACAAATAAACAGGCCAAAATGAATTAATTAAGGACAGAAAATAAAATATTGAAATTTTTGTGTTAATTAATTGCGCATTCTTTCAGTTTTTCGTTTCCTGCCGCTCGTAATTCGCCCATTTTTCTCTCTTCTTCTGAGTCCGATTGCGTCCGCGCATTTTCTCGCTTCTCCGCCCACCTTTTGCTGCCCGTGTCCGTCTCCACCAACGCCGTGTTGGGACTGACCAGCAATGAGCCCGGGGCGCTTCTTTTTTCTGCCGAGCGCAAAATGGAGCAAAAATCTCACAAGGCTTACGAGTGATAATTTTGGGATTAAAAATTTAAAAAAAAATTTTTTGGGGAGGGGGGCAGGAAATTTGTCGTTTCATTTGTCGCTGTTATTGCCATTTATGTGTGCCTTTGTCTTGCCAGATATGTGCGCTCGATCAGTGCTCAGAAAATGCCGGAGGCTGTTGACCAATGTTTGGAGGCGGCGGCCGATCATTTTGACACAAAAATGCAGAAGCAGCTTTTGCGGGTGCCATTTTTGGCGGCACTTTGTTCCAAGGTGTTCATTCCGTTTTTTTCCTCTCCAACCCAAAGGCCGCGTCCATTGGCATTCGCCGCTGCGATCGGCCCTATGACTCGGACCGTTTCGTGCACATTTGTCGCATTCTTCGTGTGCTGAACGCCCTTCGCCCAATGGGCATCCCATTGACCCAGCAGCAACTCAACGAACTCTCTCTTCCGGCAGGTTTCATTGAACGGCGGCGAATGCCGGACATTTTGGGAACTCAAAAAGTCGTTTTTTTATGGTTTGTATGTTTATCCCAATACTTGTAAGAAAATATCAGTTATGAGAGGCATTTTTGTGCGGTGATAAATTATCGAAAACTATAACGACTTTGTTAATAATCGTATTATTTAAAATTCCGGGGTCTGGGGGCTTACTCGACCTTACCCCACCCGTCTCCCCATGCTAATTTTGTCCCTGCTACACCATTGTCACCTTAATCAAAATGCTTTTTCGCAGTCATCGACCGTCTCGCCGCGCTTAACCATTGGCCATTGTCCATCAAATTGTGCCATTTTCTGAATTTACCGCCAAAAGATGGCGCCTTTAAAGTGCTCGGCCATTGGTGTTTGGCCATGATGAAGCGGCATAAGGAAAGGCAAAAGGATTCGGCGGCGCTGTCGGACGAACGATACGCTCAGACTGAGGAGACATTGGCCCAACGAATGGTGGCCAAATTGGCCGAATATCCGACGATTAGTTACGCAGGTGGGCATCCTTTGGATGGATATAATGGACGAATGCCTGGTTTTTTAATCCGTTTTGCTGTTGTGACCGTGCCCTTTCGTTCGCCTTTTCAGACATTGCCGAGATGGCCTCCCGCCAACAATTGCCCGCTTTGGCCGGCATTTTGCTTGAGTTGGAGACGGACACCACGCGGCAGGTGACAGTGCTGCTGAAGTTGAAACAATTGGACAAAGCATTGCACAAAGCCGCGCACAGCCAGCGACCCGATTTGCGTAATTACTCAAATGGCACGAGGAACAAAAAAAAAGCAAAATTAGCCAAATTGGGGGCGAGGGAGTAAATCGCATCAATAATTTATTTTTGTTTGTTTATTTACAAATATTCAATGCCGTCCATCGCCCTCTGATCTTTTTTTGCCAATTTCATTCCCTTCCGTTAAGTTCTTTTGGTGATTCGCCATTTGCGCAACACGCTGACCAGCCGCGACATGGAATTGTTACTGCGAAAAGTGCCTCAAGCGTTGAGCATTTATCAGGCTCGTCCCCCTCTTCCCGCATTTTCCATTTTTTAACTTTATATTTTTCGCAGAGCGAAATTCGTGACGAGGCGCCCGAGCGATTATTGACACTTTATGAGCAAAATGATGACTTTGTGCGGCAGGCAATTTTCCATTTGGGCAAAGCGGAACAAAGCCAAGCGGAGGACTTTTTCGACTCGGCCAAAGTTGTTGAACAATTGGGAAAAGCCGAAAAGGCACTTCGACAAATGCGCGAGCCGACAAGCGCACAATTAGTGGCCGAAAATGCGCAACTAATCGTGGACAACACAAAACGGGAGGAGAAGGTACTGAATGAATAAATTGAATGAATGGGTCCATTTGTCAATTGAATGTCATTGTGCCCTTGGGGGAGACGGATACTCGACGAAATTTCCCCCCCCCCCCCGCTTTCCCCCTGTCTTGTCTGTGCCAACTCCGCTGCAAAAATATATGTTACATTCCATCTCATAATAGGATAAACTCAACCCCAATTTAGTCCATCATTCCAGGGCAACTCGTTACCTTTTTTAAACGAAATCTCGGTCAGTTCAGACAAAATTGAACTCTTTTAGTGTGTCGTTTAAACTAAGCTATATTAAGTACAAGCTTAATTTTAAACACGCTTAAATATAACGTTAGCCCATTCAATTCGCCCATCATCAGCTTATGGAGAAGGCAATATTTTTGTTTTAGCATAACACTCCGATGGTCCATTTGACTGTTCGCGAGTCGTTTCTATGGGCAGCAGCCCGCGAGGAAATGGCGTTGATGGAACAATTGCGGAAGCAGCATCGGCTCAACGACAAACAGTTAGTTTTGATCTGTCTCTCCTAATTCGCTTCATTAATGGTTTTGAAAGAATTAAGGACTTGTTATTGTTTGATCATTTTTAAACAAAATCTCGCAATATTATTGTTACTGATCAATTTATTGGTTGATTCAGTTGTCCGGTTTTTAGTTTGACTGTCCCTTCTATTCGTTTCATTTCCCTAACATTCACTCCGTTCTTTTCTACATGAATGTGTTTATATGTGAAGGGTTTTCCTTTGGACTGCTGAAGGCTTTGCTCGTGGCGGAAAATGGCATCAGTTCGAACAGTACGTAAAGTCGAAGAAGAGCCCATTGGGTTATTTGGTCAGTGCTTTAAATGCATTTTCGGTTGGTTGACTTTTTTGTCGCGCTTTTGTGTTTAAAAATCCCTAACAAATAAATGAGTGAATTGTGCCGCCCGTTTAAAATTAAATTTTTAGTTTTAAAGAGAGAATTAAATATTCAAATAAGCTTTACGAGCAGTGACAAATGTGTTAACGGCTTCAAATGGCATTTTTAATCTGTCTTTTTACCATTTATTTCCCCTTTTTAGCCTGTCATTCGATTGTGTGCCACCAATGAGAACAAAAATTTGGCCTTTCGCCTCATGGACCGGCTCAATGTGTACGAGGAGCAGGTGCAGGCCTACCTCATCCTCGGGTCAGCCTTTTTTTCTTCACAATTTGTATTATTATTGTACATAATAATATGCCCAATTTTGATATTAATTGCCACCAAATGCCCCAATTCATTTATTTTAGAGAAGTGAAAAAGGCGGCGACATTGGCCGTTGAGAAAGAGGACATGCAAATGCTGCAGAACATTCGATGCCGCTTTCCGCCGTCGTCGGTCAATTGGGAAGAAGTGAAGAAACTGATGGACACACTGCTGAAGAAAAGTGCACAATGAATCAAAATGATTGAACAGACAATAAGAAAATATTTATGCAAATTTATTTGCCATTGGTGAATTTGTGCGTTGAAGCTGTGCCTAGATAACGGGTAAATAAATCAACCCTTTCTATTTGTTGAAATTTCGGTTGATTCCAAAAATTGTTGATTTTGGTTGGCATTGAAAAAAAAAGTTTTGTCCTAGGAAACGGCGGAAGAAGTGTCCTTATTAATACTCTGCGAGACGGACAGTTTTATCCCGCAGGCGACTTTCCCATTTTTAAGCATTGTTTATCATTCTTTGTTTTAAATTATGACAACAATCAATATCAGTGCACCTGCGTTTATTTACCGACCCTAAACACCCATCGCTTTTCGTTCACCAAAATCCATGGGCGAAGTGAGGGGAGGGGGGGGAATGGAGTCCGCCCGGGACGGGGGGTGGGGTCGTCTCGGCCCGCTGGCAGTGCTATTGCTCAATCCCGTCCATTGGCATTGCACTTTTACCCTCTTCCCTTCCTCCCCCCCCCCCCGTCCGTCCCGGATTGTTTTTTGTATCGCTCAATCGTCGTCATCCAACACTCATCATTCATCCATCGGTTCAACTCTCTCTCCCCCTCTCTCTCTCTCTCTCTCTGCCTTTTGGATCAATTGCCCTCTCCCATCTCTTTCCATCCGTTACGAACAATTCTCTCATCCGCCTCTGCCGCTGTTGGTGTTCCCGTGCGAAACAGCGGAATTTCTCGAGGACTGAGGGGAAAGATGAAGGAAAGGGGCTTTTGAGAGTTTGACAGGCGTAAGCAAAAGCGCCCTCTCTGATTTCGGGCCAATGTCTGCCACTTGTGGCGGATGACAAATGCTTCAAAGCCCTCAAACCTATCATCACATCCAAAGGCAATGCATGCGTCAATGAGCGGAGGGATAAAGCTGTGTGGTTGAGCGAATTGGCGTGACGGAGCCGAATGAGAAATAAGCCCGGAACGGCGTTGAACGATGCAATGACTGTGCCCACCCATCCCTCAAATCTTTTTGTCAGGCCCCAATAGTCCGAAGAATCGAGAACCGATCTCGAGAGTGGTGAACCAATTGATTGAAAGCGGAGCAATCAAATTGTTGCCCCGGGGGAGGAAACGAGACCAATCCTCTCGCGAGCAAGTTGAACAAGGCACAAATAACACATTTTGGGACAGATGGCTTTGATCCTCAGCCTCTCACTCTCTTAACTTCAGCCTCCCCCACCGGCGGATAACACACTGGGGGTATTCTGCCTTCCTTCCCCTCCCATATTAACTGCTGGAAGTCAAATCAGCCAACAGTCAGTCGCCTGGTGCAAAAAATCACAACAGACAGCCAATCGAAATGAAAAAGCAAATTCAAATTGCATTCAGTTTAATTTTACCTTAAAAATGCTTTTAAATTGCAATTTCTGTCCAATGAAAATATTCTAAAATTATTTTAGATCAATTTAAGAACCATAACCTTCTCATTTTACAAATTTTGGCTGTTACCAAAAGCTCTAAAATCCATTCATTCCATTCCCAAATAATTGCGTCACTTCCGTTTGAATTTGCAGTCATTTTGCGTTGATTTCCAAAGTTTTTCTTCCACACTCCCCGCCCCCTTTAGGCACTTAAACATTCCAATTCCAAAGTTTATTTTCGGAATTACTATTTTTAAGTGCGTGCAAATTGCACTGAAACCCATTCAAATGAATGGAACTCTTATGTTAGCATATTTATGCAGTGCATTTGAAACTCTTTTTGCTTTGTGCCGCATTTTATTTTTATTATTACGATATTTTATTGGCATTTTCAATTTGTACAATTATTTTTTCTCCCGTTCAGCCCAACAGAAATTGTTAAAAAGACGTGTCAATTCTTTCTTATCTTTACTTTTGTAACGATTTCCTGAGAATCAAAATCCAAAATAATAATTGCTACTATTCTATTCCATTCATTATCATCGAATGATCGATTGAGTCTCGAAAAGTGTCTGTTTTTTCTCTGAAATTCCAAATTTTATCTGCCTTTGCCGAGTTAAAAACTATTGAATTTTGTGTACAGTCACATAAAATAGACAATAAATAAAAGGAACAATTTTATTTTTACATATTTACGTCATCAATCCATGGAATATTTTAAGAATTTGATTATTTTCATTTCTATTAAATTTAATATCGTTAACCTTCAAAAAAACTTATCAGTTGGTATCCCTCGCCCACATTTTCTATTCACAAAATCAACAGAATAAGGAGACATGTCCTAATTAAGAACAATTCAATCATTTCCCGGAGAGACCCCTCAAAGAGACCATAAGGGATTATAAAAATTTAATGAAATGTGACCGTTATTATTTTTATATATTTATTATTATTTTTTATTCGTCTTATTTTTGTTTCTTTTTCCAATTGTACTTTTTTGTCCTTTTCCTTCCCCTTTTTTTGTTCTCAGTCCCTACATCATTTTCAGGTTGTTCATACTCGCACAAATAACTCGCGAGATGGAGAACGCTCATACGAAAAGTGCAGACGAATTGTGTCGGTTTTTCGGCACTGGGCCCGAGGGGCTGACTGAGGAACAAGCAGACGAATTGCGGGATACGTACGGTTATAATGGTAGGCTTTTGGCAAATAAAATTTGTGGTCATTGAAAATAATTGTGTGCCTTTTCAATTGCAGAAATGCCCGCGGAGGAGGGGAAAAAGCTGTGGGAACTCATTCTCGAGCAGTTCGATGATCTCCTTGTAAAAATTTTACTACTCGCCGCAATAATTTCCTTTGTGAGTTTCTGTACTCTTTGTGCTCAAAGGCAGCCTTTTCTTTTCAGGTCCTTGCTTTGTTTGAGGAGCACGACGACCAAACGAGCGCAGTCACTGCCTTTGTGGAGCCATTTGTTATTTTGCTTATTCTCATTGCCAATGCAACCGTCGGCGTTTGGCAGGTCACTGATTCCACTCTTGGGACTTGCCCAGGCATTTGGGTCTTGGGGACCGCGGTCTTGGCAGGCCGTAGGGGGATGGAGGGAATTCCCGAAATTTTTTTCTTGTTACGGGCTTGTCTTGTGGGTAACACAATTTTAGAATACTAGCAACCGTTTACCCCTCATCTTCCGGATATTTTATCCGAGCTTAAATTATCCGGCTTATTTATATAATTTTATTTTGTTGTAGGAAAGGAATGCGGAAAGTGCAATTGAAGCACTGAAAGAATATGAGCCGGAGATGGCCAAGGTCATTCGAGCGGGCAAGCACGGCATTCAGATGATTCGCGCCAAGGAACTTGTTCCTGGCGACCTCGTCGAAGTGTCGGGTTCGTTTTAAAGGCAGAGAATTTCATTGAATTTATCATTCATAAGTGGCAAATATGAAAGAATTTCCGCACTATCCCAATCCAAAAAATATTAGAGAATAAGTGCCATTGTAAGGGTATGACAAATGACATTCCAATTCGACGCGTTTACTGTCTGAAAAATTCGAATTTGAAAATGGAGTTTTAGTACACTAATTTGAACCAATCATTCCTTTGGTCTTTCAGTTGGAGACAAAATCCCCGCCGACTTGCGACTCGTCAGAATTTATTCGACAACCATTCGTATTGACCAGTCCATTTTGACGGGAGAGTCTGTGTCTGTCATCAAAAATTTGGACAATGTGCCGGACCTGAGGGCAGTCAACCAGGACAAAAAGAATTGCGTTTTTTCTGTCAGTTTTTCCTAATATTAAACATTTTAACAAGAAGATATGTGCGACTCGAGCCATAACTTTTTAGATTAAATATCGAACATAAAGTTACGATTGACTATCGAATTGTGCTTTCTGTTTAGGGTACGAATGTTTCTTCCGGCAAGGCACGTGGCATTGTCTTTGGCACCGGTTTGAACACGGAAATCGGAAAAATTCGCACGGAAATGGCGGAGACTGAGACGGACAAAACACCGCTGCAACAGAAACTGGACGAGTTCAGCGAGCAACTCTCCAAAGTCATCTCAATCATTTGCGTTGCGGTGTGGGCCATTAACATTGGTACTCATTTTATTTTTAGTTTCTCCCCATTTGAATATTATGTTTCCCATTTCAAATGTATCCATATCTTGGCACAGGTCACTTCAACGACCCGGCCCATGGCGGCTCTTGGCTCAAAGGTGCCATTTACTACTTCAAAATTGCGGTTGCGTTGGCTGTTGCCGCTATCCCCGAGGGGTTGCCGGCTGTCATCACCACTTGTCTGGCCTTGGGCACTCGTCGGATGGCCAAAAAGAATGCCATCGTTCGTTCATTGCCCTCTGTGGAGACGTTGGGCTGTACATCGGTCATTTGTTCTGACAAAACTGGTAACTTGTCATTAATTTTAACAATCTGGACTACCGACTGTCCAAGTTGGCCAAACAAAATTTCTTTTTTTTTCTTTAGGAACCCTAACGACCAACCAAATGTCTGTGTCCAAAATGTTTGTGGTGGAACATGCGCGTGGAGACCAAATCAACTTCAGGTGCTTTGCTTCAGTCAAATGCATTTCATTTTGGTCCCTTCAGCGAATATGCAATTTCCGGCTCCACTTATGAGCCGTCTGGCCAAGTTACGCACAACGAAATCCAAATCAATTGCGCCTCAGACGACCACAAAGCGCTGACGGAATTGGCCACCATTTGCGTGATGTGCAACGATTCATCCGTGGATTATAACGAAGTGAGTCTGCTCATATGGGCATTTTATTTCATCTACATTTATTATGAAAATATTTGCCAAATTCAGGTGAAACACGCTTATGAAAAAGTGGGCGAGGCAACCGAAACGGCATTGATTGTTTTGGCTGAGAAAATGTAAGTGCCAAATTGAGCCGAGGGGGGGGGGGGGAACGAAAGGGATAAGAAAGCAAAGGGTTGGTTTTGTTATTTGGGGTTTACAGTTTTGTCGTCCATCCATTTCAAAAAGGTCACCATTTCCTCTACTCCTTCCCCAATTGTTAGGAATGTGTACAATACGCCAAAACATGGACTTTCGCCGCGCGACTTGGGAAATGTATGCAACCGCGTGATCCAACAGAAGTGGCTCAAGGAGTTTACTTTGGAGTTTTCGCGTGATCGCAAGTCGATGTCGGCGTATTGTGTGCCGGCTGTATCCAATACGGGTGCCAAAATGTTCGTCAAGGGGGCGCCCGAGGGCGTGCTCTCCCGGTGTACTCACGTGCGTGTCGGAGACCAGAAGGTGCCATTGACTCAGGCGATGACCCAACGCATTGTGCAGCAATGCGTCAAATACGGCACAGGACGCGACACTTTGCGCTGTCTCGCGCTTGGCACCATCGACGAGCCGCGCAGCCCAAGCGCGTAAGAACATTTAGTAGGAATGACGCTCGCTGATTGGGGATATTCGGCGAAATGAATTGGGAGATTTGTTGAGTCCCCAAGTGTAGTCTCAAAAAAGTGGACGATAAAGAAAACAAGGCGATTTGGGATTTAACTTAATTTAAAAAAACAATTTAAGAATGAACCTCGAGGACTTCACCAAGTTTGGCGAGTACGAACAGGACATCACTTTTGTCGGCGTCGTTGGCATGTTGGACCCGCCGCGAACCGAAGTCCAAGCGTCCATTCGCGAATGTAATCACGCGGGCATCCGTGTAATTATGATCACCGGGGACAACAAAAACACCGCCGAAGCGATTGGACGTCGCATTGGGCTGTTCGGTGAAAACGAGGACACCACCGGACTGTCGTTCACCGGACGCGAGTTTGACGACCTGCCACCCGAGCAGCAAAGCGAAGCGTGCCGTCGTGCCAAACTGTTCGCGCGAGTTGAGCCCGCGCACAAATCGAAGGTACCCTTCGTTGCCTGAGGAAGTTTACGCAATTGTTATTCATATATTGTTCTTACCAAGATTGTCGAATATTTGCAATCGCATGGCGAAATCACGGCGATGACCGGCGACGGGGTCAACGATGCGCCGGCGCTGAAGAAGGCCGAGATTGGCATTGCAATGGGCTCCGGCACAGCAGTGGCGAAAAGTGCGTCGGAGATGGTGCTGGCCGATGACAATTTCTCAACAATTGTGGCAGCGGTGGAGGAAGGCCGTGCCATTTACAACAACATGAAACAATTGTATGGAGTGAAAAGGAGGACACGTTTTGACATTTGCATCTTTTAGCATTCGTTACCTCATTTCGTCCAACATTGGCGAGGTCGTCTCCATCTTTCTTGTCGCCGCGCTTGGTTTGTTTTACCAGTATCCGAACCCGGGTCAATCTTTATCCAATCTGATCTCTCAACCCTCGGATTGACAAATGCCATTCACACAAAACCGCTTTATTGATTTATTCGCAGGTATTCCGGAAGCGTTAATCCCCGTGCAATTGCTTTGGGTCAACTTGGTCACCGACGGACTTCCTGCTACTGCGCTCGGCTTCAACCCGCCTGACTTGGACATTATGGATCGGCTGCCGCGTTCCGCCTCGGAGTCGCTAATTTCCAAATGGCTTTTCTTCAGATACATGGCAATTGGAAGTAAACACATTCATTTTCTTCAAAAGAACATTTAAATTTCATTTCTTTCCCACAATTTTGCAGCTTATGTCGGCGTCGCAACTGTTGGTGCTTCGATGTGGTGGTTCTGTGAGTTTCCCTTCATTTATTTGCTTTTATTAATTGCATATTGTTTTTCAGTGCTTTACGAGGATGGTCCACAAGTGTCTTATTACCAGCTGACCCATTGGATGCGATGTGAAATTGAGCCGGAGAACTTTGTGGACTTGGACTGTGCCGTTTTTGTTGACAACCATCCGAATGCAATGGCATTGTCAGTGTTGGTCACAATTGAGATGCTGAACGCAATTAACAGGTCACACACCGTCTTTAGAAGTCATTTATCTTCCCGTATCAATTTTTAGTTTGTCGGAGAACCAATCTCTTCTGAAGATGCCGCCGTGGACAAACATTTGGCTTTGTGCCGCAATTGCATTGTCCATGTCTTTGCACTTCCTCATCCTCTACGTGGACATTATGGCCACCATCTTCCAAATAACGCCGCTCAATTTTGTCGAGTGGATGGCGGTGCTCAAATTCTCGGCCCCGGTCATTCTGTTGGATGAAATACTCAAATTTGTCGCCCGTCGGATGGAGGCACACGGTAAATGGGGAAGAAAGAAGCGGCAGGAGAAGGAAGAGCAGCAGGAACAGAAACAGCAACAACCGAAAACGGAAAAACGAAACGGCGGAGGCGCCGGGAAAAGGGGCAGCAAACAAAAGACGGGCGGAGGGGCCAAGACGACTAACAAAAAGGCCGACTGATTGATGAATGGTCGCGATGATTGGGGGGAGAAGGCGTGCTTATGGATGGACACATACGACTTTTAACATGAACACGCTCAAAAAGCGTGAATCCGACTAATTTAAGTCTTTGTAGCCAGTCCTTTGGCGAAATAATTTGCCACTCCGTAATTCCATCTTTAAAAACGCAGCTAATTAATTGTAAGAGCGGTTAGTCGTACTAATGTCCATAAGTATGCTCGCTTTGCTTTGCCCATTATTTGACAGTTCCCCACACTGCTCATTTTGTCCTGTTCAAAAAACGCTTTGGATTGGGATGCTAATGTGCTAACATGTTTTTCCATGCTGATTTTGTCCTCGTCAATTGATGTTTCACTTTAATCATGCAAGGGGAAGGGATCAGTTCTACAATTGGACAACTTGGCAACAGAATATTACTAATGACTTTAAATAGGTCGAAACAGCATCTCAAAGCCGAATTTTCACATTTGAAGGCTGGTATCTTCATCCATTGTTGAGTTGTCCATTGTGTACTAATCACCCAATCCGTCTAAAACATCTCCATTTCACTCTGTCTGATATCTTAATTCACCGCATGGATTAATGACATTTTTGATGACTTTGTTTTACATATATTGGTTCTTTTTGATAAACCGACTGTACGTAACACTAACAACCATGCTTTGGTTTAACAAATTACATTAACATTAACCCAGAGCTATCGTTAAATTATGTATACTATGCAGGAAACAACTCGCGTTATTTAATTGTGGGATTGGGATGCCCTGCAGTTCTAATTGCTAAAATTTGTTTTTCTTTCTAGGTTTTGATGGTAATTTTTGATAAACCGACTGCACGTAACAACTAACAATCGTGCTTTGGTATCCTTTTCTTAATTAACAATTTGCATTAACACTAACCCAGAGATACCGTTAAAAATTATGAATGATATGCAGAAAGCAACTCGTTCGTTTTTTTTGCTTGTATGACATTTGGATTTTAGTTGCGGGAGTGGGATCCCCTGATGTTCTAATTGCTAAAATTTGTACCATTTTCAGGTTATGAGGAACTGCCCGTAAAGAAATTGAAATGACCGATTGATGAGGAAGTGAATGATCGGAAATTGATGTGACAACCCGACGACGACCCACTTGTTCGTGCCCCCTTTAAACCTCAAGTCTTAATTTGATAAATAAATGAATCCGAGCTGTTATTATGACAGCAAAAGCAAACGTGTCTGTAATCAGGCCCTTTTTGTATTCGTACTACATACATATCACTTGATTCGTCATGAAAACGTTTTACGAGGTTGTTCTCACGGTTGCCGGTCATGATTAGACAACTATTCATTTAAACCTTTTCGACCGCCCGGAGCTAAAGTCAATATTGTAGAAAATCAATTAGAAAAAAAGTATTCTCGTAAAGCGGATATGATCAGGTTTCCTGACATGATTTTGCCACGATCCTGGCCAGATCAGATTCAAACCCTATCCTGGTCCAATTCAGAAGTACTAACTCTGTTTATTTAAATTCCGCTTTCTAGTAAAAACACCCTCCGAAAAGTACTAACTTTAACGCTTGCACCAAAATAGACAGTGGGGAAGAACAAGAAGTGGTTTTACGTTCATTATATGCATACTTTTAATATGATGGATAATATAAGGAAAAAAAAACTATTTTAGCATTAAGGAAAGATGCGAGTATTGCGAAAGGGATTGACAGAAGAGAGACTAAAGGCACACATTTAACAAAAACAATAACAAACTTAGGGTTTACGGTGGTGAATGAATGGAGTATATAGTCATGACAAGTTTAGGAAAGGCCAATATAACGACACAGTATAGTATTAGGAAGTCACAGACAAGCGGGGATAGCAGGCAGAGCGAAATGATTGCCGAATAACAACCCGGCCCTCATCCCATGCGAACATTCTCTCAACGGCGCTGGCCCCAGACAGCAGTTGCGGCGACAGGCTTCTGTTGCTGAACTCCGCCAGCTAGCCCAGGGAACTGTTCAATTGAGTCAATCTGCCACGGCGCGTTCACCACCTCAATGTTCTTCGGCTCTAGCTTTGGCGGGGGTGGCTCCTCACGGCGTACCACGTATTGAGAATCGTCATAAAGGTCAACCTGTGAAAGGGCAATTGAGTTGGAGAGCCACCTTCAGTTTGAACAATAATAAATGTTACCAATTCTTCGATTATCTCCTCAATGCGAGCTTTCGCTCGTTCTGCATTCTCAACACGGCCACGGATAGTGACCAGCGAGTCGGCCGCTTCTTGCTTAGGAAACGAAATCTGACATTTAAACTCTTTCTGAATCTGCTTGAGCACTTCCGCACCGCGCACAATGAAATGACGATGATATTTGGGGTCCACATTAATCTGCAGCTGCGTTTGGGCTTCCTGCCGTGGTACGGAAATAGCATAATAAAGCGAAAAAGGATGAAGGAGGTAGGTGAACCCCTTCACTACCATGTCTTCCACAATTGATTCGATGCGGGCCTTTGCTCCCTGCACGTTTTCGTCGCGTCCGCGGATTGTGACTGTTGAGTCGCCCGTCTCTTGTTTCGGAAAAGAAACTTGGCAGTTGAATTTCTTCTGAATGTCCTTGAGCACTTCCGCGCCACGGAGGATAAAGTGGCGATGGTGCTTTGGGTCGATGTCCAATTGCACTTGCGTTTGGGCTGCCTAATTGTTGAAAAGACTCAAATAACAAGTTAACAAACCAAATTGAGTAAGACTACGACAGGCCTTGCGTTTGAAATGGCCACTGTCGCTCTCCAAACTCTTCACTTACCAGATTCTCCACAATTTCCTCGATGCGGGCCTTCGCCCCTTGTACGCCGTCTTCGCGACCACGGATTGTGACCATTGAGTCGCCCGTCTCTTGCTTAGGGAAAGATATCTGGCAGTTGAACTTCGTCTGAATGTCTCTGAGCACTTCCGCGCCACGGAGGATAAAGTGGCGGTGGTGCTTTGGGTCGATGTCCAATTGAATTTGCCTTTGGGCATCCTGAGAAAATTCTTAGTAACAGTTCTTCATTCCACTTTACAATTAGCTAAAATGCCAAAAGTCCAAAGCAGCGATCGTTTCGAACTCGAAACAGAGAAAGACTGAAATACTCGCCAGATTTTCCACAATTTCCTCGATGCGGGCCTTCGCCCCTTGTACGCCTTCTTCTGATCCACGGATTGTGACCGCCGAGTCGCCCGTCTCTTGTTTAGGGAACGAAATTTGACAGTTGAATTTTGTCTGAATTTCTTTGAGCACTTCCGCGCCACGGATGATAAAGTGGCGGTGGTGCTTTGGTTCAACGTTGAGTTGGATTTTCGTTTGGGGCTCCTTAATTTTGTTTTAAAAAAATGCCGTGAGTCAGCACGCTTTTGGTCTTATTCAACAACAAACTAACCCTTTCTTGGACTTGTCGAATGTCATTTGGCACATTTCTAACGGCCTCGTGGCGCGGGTCGCTTTCCAATCTCGCAATTTCGTCGCTAAGCTGCTGCTGTGCCTCCTTCACTAGGTTAGTTGATCCCTCGATGTAAATGACATTGTCCTCGAAGTCGATCTTCAATTGGTCATAAGTCGGCACCAAATTGTGCAAATTCTGTCCCTTCGATCCGATAAGAAACCGTCGCATCCATTCCTTGTACGGAATTTCGATGGCGATGTTGCTGCTCGCTTTTTGGTAGACTAAAACAAATTCTTTGTACTTGTTTCAGGACTCCATAAATTTCTACATTGCAAAAAATTTTTTAAATGGTTCAGGGTGGGGTCTACAGACACGCACCTAGCACCACCCCCCTGGCTACGCCGTTGCTTCTGACAAAAGAACCCCAGTGAACGTGGAAATTTCAGCAACCAACCGGCGCCAGCCGCGTCGCCTATTTTGTCCTTGGGTCCTCTGAGTATGACCGTCTCAGAGTCTGTGTCCTCCGCAGGCATCTCCACCAACACCTCTGTGTCCCGAAATATTTCGTCCAATCCCGCCCGTCTTTGGCCAATGACATAGCGATGTTGAGCCTTAGGAACGGTCACTTCCACGGAAACAATAGACTCTTTCTGTAAAAAAGATAAGCCGACAGTTATTTTGAAAACCTATGGAAGAGACCTTTTCATTGAAAGTCTTCCAAATTTCGGCCGCGGCCTCCTCAACGCCGTCCCGTTCCCCGGTTATGATGATGGTCTCGTTGTTCGCATGTGTTGGCGGTATGTTCACCTTAGCGCCAGTCCGTCTCATCAAATCATCAACTATATTTGAACGGAAAAAAAAGATAGGAAAATGGACTTTTAGCTCCACGGTCTTAGATTTAAAAAACTAAAAATATGCATACCTCTTTCATTGTTTATTCCTCGAATCCAGGGATAGAATGTACGCGGAATTTCAAGGACCTCCGTCTTCTGCTTGGCCTATAAAAATCAAATTTTCATTATTCAGTTTGAATATTTTGGAACATTCATCGAATTTTTGCAACTAAATTACCATTTCGTCGGCAATTCCTTGAATGTGTTTAGCTGCCTCCATAATGTACTCATTGGGACCGACCTAAAACATTACTGAATTAATAGTGGGAAATCGCAGGCAAACAATTCGAATGGTGTCGCTCTTCTCCTCACGTCCCGGCATGTGAATACGACACAAATACTTTTGCTCGAGTTGTCGAAGCTTGGCGCCCTGCTTGCCAATCACATAGCTGTGGTAGTCTTTCGGAATGTCAAGTTTAACGGTCGCCTAAATTTACTTGGTTTGTGCGATTCGTTACAGTATAAATGTTGGATGATAAAGGGAATAAATTAGGCGAGGTTCTGTGAGCGCCCAAACCAACCTGAGTCTGTAACTCTCGTACCAAACGAGTTCGAGCGTCCGCTACACACTTCTGCCTTCCCGAAATCAGAATCGTAATCGATTGATCCTTCGCTTCATTCAACTCAATTGTGGTCCCTGAAAATGATATAATGAGCGGCGCATAAATATGTAAATTCCGTGGTTACCAGTGAGTTTGGCAATTTGGTTGCACTTTTGTTGCTCTTCCGAAGCGGTCCCGAAAGTTTTGCCAAAGCCACGCGATGCTCTCTCTTCAGCACTCAACTAGAAGATAATAATACAGTGCTAAAAGGGGGGACACATTCAATGATCACCTTGAATGCTTCAGTAATCACCGACGATTTGATCGCCGGTTGCGCAGCAGCGGCCCAAACGCCGATGGAAGAAGCACTTGTTGATGTGACGGTAGAAGCGTCCGGCAATTGGGGAAAGTCAACGGAGTAATCGAGAGTTTTTTTCTCGGAAGTCATAACGATCGATGAAGCCGGAAATGGAAAGCCGAGCCGATTAGTTAAACCGAAATAAGGGAGAATGGAAAACAGTGAAGTAAATAAAAGGAAGGCGAAAAACTATGCAAAGAAAAGTTTAAAAAGAACGGAAATTTAGCCTAATATTAGGCAGAATGTCATAAGAAAAGATACATATAAAGCACACTTTTGCTCTGTTATTTGCTGTTTAAAAGGAATTATTAATTTATGAATTATAATTGGGCATGGATTTTTGCATGCAAACGGAAAATGAGGAGAGGGAAGGGAGGGGAGAGAGAACGGAACGAAGGAGAGACAGAAACAAGAGAGATAGATAGGGGAGGAGAGAGTGGGGTAAGGAAGAGAGAAAGGGAGAACGAAAAGAAAGACAGAAACAAGAGGAAGAGAGACAGAGAGGGAATGAGAAACAAAAGGAAAGAGAAGATACAATAGAAGGTAAATTGGTTGGGAAAGTAGAGAGGAAAATTGGTTCCAATTGGAGTTTGCTTACTGTGCATTGCCTTATGGAAAATTAATGCAACGAAAACATTTAAAATCACATCCATTTTAATGTTTAAGAAAATAAAATATCAAAACGAGTTGATCCACGGGAACTACCACTTTTGCGCCTCCACATTTGCGCCTTAGACATTTGCGCCTCCACATTTGCGCCTCCACTTTTGCGCCTCCACATTTGCGCCTCCTACATTTGCGCCTCCTACATTTGCGCCTCAGACTTTTACGTGTTAATTTTCGTCCATTTGTTCACCAGCTTAACTAACTTTTTCAAATTATTATATTTTACGTTGACTTTTTTAAACGTGAAAATTAATCTAGTAATAATAACAAATAATACATCAATGAAAATCAAAAAAATTTCATTCAATCCAGTGATCTATTCCTTTTGTTGTTAGACGAAACGAAATTGCATGCAAATGATGAATGATTCTCTGTTCATCGCGCTGTTCTGGAATAAGTTGATCGAATAGCTCGACCAAAGTCTTAATTGCACGATCATTGTCTAAATATTTTTTCGAACGCGGAATTTCTGCAACTGTCTTAGTTGGATCGATTTCATATGGTCTCACTCGATTTCTTTGAAATTCCTCTTCGTCTTTGATTCGTGAAATAAAACTTAAATTTATTCATAAATTGTTAATAATGACTAAATTACGTCGATAATGACGGTTTAACAGCCGAAAAACGCTTGTTGAAGCTATTATGAAAGCCCTCCATTCCATTATTTGTTCTTCCTATATCTGCAATTACGGAATCATGCATATTCCAACTTTCCGGTACGAAAGAAGCAGGCCTGCGGTTTCCATTCGCATCCAAACGAAATAGATATGTCCTGCAAAGTGATTTCTAATAATAAATATTAAAATTAAAACTAATTACGTTTTAAAATAGCCATAAATTGGTATTGCTTGTTGTGGAGCAACATTTACCAATGCTTTATATCCATTTTCAACTTCATCTATAGGAAGCAGTGATAGTGCTGCCAATGATCTAACAGCTTTCCGGATTCAATATTTTGTAAATATAAAGGAGTCAAGCCAGTTTGTTGGACGCGTCGATTGACTGATTGTGCTAGGTGAAAGAGGCAATGCCTAATTCTAGTATTAGGCCACACATTAAGAATAACAATTGGCGCGTGCGGTTGGCACAAGGAAGGAATGAGAATAACAATTGGCGCGTACGGCGCCCTTTTATGGCCGGACGATGACAGTCATCCGCACGCTGCACAACTGAAGGCCTTCATTGCCGCTAATGCTGGTGTTATATTAACAGCATCACTCATTGCAACACTTTTAACTTTGTCGTTGAACATTTATCTTGTAAAAGGATTAGAAGTTTGTTTGTAAATTAGTTAAGGTATTAATTGGGTTATTTATTTTTCTTTTCACAGAATGTAGTTGCGAAGAAATTTTGAATGACTTCTTTCCAATTACCCTTATTTTAAACACGTATGAGTTTACAGTAACAGCGAAAGATTTTACGCCAGAATATATTTTTGCAAAAATTTCAAAAGAAATCGGACGCAACGTTGCTGAAATTTGCTTCACCTGTTTGTTTAGTGGCTCTATTAAAAAAATGATTCTCTTAATTTAAGCTCCGACTTCATCGGCGACGAGCAGAAAGATAAAAAAGCAAGAGACAGACATGGGGCTTTTATTGCTATACGCAATCCGTGGGCAAGGAAAACTCGAATTATTTGATTGTCCTTGAATTTTTAAAGATCATTTCCCGTTGGCCCTTGGGAAAGGCGGTGTTTGAAATAAAAAATTATTCATTAAAAAAATTGACCAATAGTTATACTGTATTGTGAATGTGTTTGTAAAGAAAATGGACAAAAAATTAACACGTAAAAGTCTGAGGCGCAAAAGTGGAGGCGCAAATGTGGAGGCGCAAATGAGGAGGCGCAAAAGTGGAGGCGCAAATGTGGAGGCGCAAATGTGGAAGGCGCAAATGTGGAGGCGCAAATGTGGGAGGCGCAAATGTGGAGGCGCAAAAGGGGACTCACCGATCCACGCCCGAGAAAAAAGATAAAATTTTTGTCGAGTGGGTCGCCTCATTAACATCACCGAAACTTTTACCACCGATAATGCGGAAAAGGGAAATAAATCGTCAATTGTTTTGTTCCTTTCGGACATTATCTTTGCTTCATAAATGTGCATGAATATAAACAAATATCGAATCATTATGATGGCTTCACATTCATGCTCTATTGTTCAGTATTTGACGCATGTGCACTTCTACGCTGTCTTGAAAAGTGGCTGCATTTTGTGGCACAATTTGGGCACGAATTTGTTTCATCGATTCACTGAGAAGGTTCATGTCGGAAGCTTAATTTCGCAGATTAGTTGTCAGAAATCAGAGCCCATTCTCTTACCCGAAAATTTTCTATTTTGGGCGCCAATTGTTCTGAGCTTTAAAAAGGAGCAATGGGTTAATCTTCGAACGAACAGAAAAGAGAAGAAAAGCCTACTTGAAGCAGTAGGGAAGCTAACGAAGTGATCAGCTGCAGAATACGTTTATTCCTCACATTCAATTCACTGTTGCTGGACAGAAAAATTTGTGTGACAAATGGGAACTTACTTACCAGTTATATATGTGCAGATTCAAAAACATTTGTCCTTTATTTCGCTTTATATATTGCATTCCGGTCGCCGATCACGAATACAAACTTAGTTTTGCGACATATCGAACTCTGGCCCAAAATAGACAAAAGTAGAATAAATGAAATTGCCAACAATTTGAATCCCAAAAGGCAGGTTGACTGTCCTTTACATGTACAGGTAGTCAGCCAACTGCTTGATAGTAGTCATACGGTCTAGACCGAATGTTCGAGTTCGGGTCCGGGGATCGAAACACCGCAACTAAGTTTGTATTCGTTTTCAGCGACCTTGAATTGCCCTATGTAAACAAATAGATTTTTTTTTTAGAAATCTATGCATAGATAACTGGCAGTACCGAAAATGGACCAAAATTGACATTCCCGGGAAAATAAGTCGCCGAAAAATTTGGTACTGTTTGAGATTTCATGACACTATATGAATATTGCCATTTTTCGGACAAGAGATCACTATCATAGATATCGAATTCGGAGGGCGACAAAACATAAAAATTTTTGGTCAGATTTAAGGCCAGAATCGAATTCTACGGCCCTTATATTGTAATATTGTTTCGTTTTAGCCTATACTGTTTTGTTTAATTTGTGCATGAATATCAGTTTTTGGTATGGTCAGCATTCTGTCAGGAGAATTTGCTTATTGTCAAACCGCACCAATTTTCGGTGGTTACAAACCCAAATGGCGCCAAAAAAGTGCACCTTTCCCCGCTATTCTTCGGTTTTCACGGATAATCCCTTCATACCAATGCTTCACGATTTGGTAGGCGGTTGTGTTGCACTGCTTGCGCAACAGCTCCGGTCTGTCCGATGGTTGCGACTCGCTCAAATGAGGCAAAAGAGTGACGTAGTGAGAGTGCAGAGCGGCGAGATAAGTGCGGAACAGTCTGTTCACCGTCTCCAAGTCAATGACCAATTGCGCAAATTGAACCTTAACAAACAAAATTCATGACAGAACAAAATAATGAAGAGATTGGGGAACAAGGAACATCAAAACAATGTATAACAAAAATAAGATCGGCAACCTATTTAAAAATAAAGGACTAAAAATTTTTAAGTGAAATCTATAGGAAAGAAAAGACCTTAAACTCGTGTGGATATTGGTTCCCCAAAAGGTTCATTTTCTCCGCGTAATCGTTCATCATTGACAAATTGCCGACCAACTTTTTTTTGTACTCGACGACTTTGCATAATTTGACCTAAACGAACAGAGAAAAGAATGCAGCAATAAAGATGAAAAGGGAAAGAATAAATTATTGTACCAAAATTACGAGCATCCGAACCGGGAAATTGCCGACTTTTTCATCTTTAGCTGAAAAACAAACAAAAGAACTGAATGGTATATTGTTAACATCAATTCGGAAATTACAAGAGATTTTTGTAAAATTCAAATTTCTAAACGCCAAGGGGATTTGAGATATTTTTGACTTTCAACTTACGTATTGCGACCATTTTATTCTTCTTCGGACTGTGCACGTTTTGAACGGCATTCATCGGATAAGAGTTCACATATTTCCCAGCGCCACTGAACATGGGCCCATGCCCAGCGGTGTAGGGATAGAAATGGCGGCTGACTAAAAACGCTGGCGAGAAAGGTTTAGCACCGCCGCGTAGTCGCACATTGGCACGATTTTGTTCAAGAAAGTAATTGATGGAGAGCAATTCGGTAGGCTGATCAAACATTACTTCGTAATCCTGGAGTAAGAACAGATTGAGAAACACAAAAAAAGGGGAGGGGAGGGGTTTATTATAGCACGAAATTGGGAAAATGAGCCCAAAAAATCGTCAGCCTGCATTTAAGTATGTTCCAGGATAAGTTGTAGAACGCGGAATTTAAATTGTTAAGTTTGAGTTTTGGAGATCCCTTCATTCATAATTTTTGGGACCTTAATGTAAGCGGCAGGAAGGACGTCCTCCTGAAACGGAAAAACGTTAATAATATCAAATATTTGTTTCTTACTCTGTCGAATACGACTCGGTAACCGTCATCAGTAATCGCATCCACAGTCGCTGCATAAATCCCGTCACGTGGCGTTCGTACCTGGATGAAAAAATTTTACAAAATAGGAAGAAAAAAAAATGAAAGAAACCCTCGCGTAAATTTTTTGCCCAACGATTGGCGGACGCGGTAAATGGGTGGGTAAATCGATGAACTCGTCATCCAATGAAATGCAAGTGCCGTTGTAAATGGCACGGATTTTTTGTCTGCAATAAATACAAATGGAATTGACAAAAATAAAGACGTGGCACCGAAATTTTCAAGAAAACGAAAGAAATACATTAAATAAAACTAAAATTCGACCGTTTTGCTTCCAATGCCTCCCGTTCCTCGTCCAAAAATGTTTGGGAGCAGCGACGCGGCTTCCCAATCAGACGGCGAATCTCGCGCCATTCGGCTTTGCGCAGTTTTGTGCATTTCAAATTGGGGAACGACTCGCGCATCAGCTGCGAAAACTCATTCTCAGCCAAAAATAATTGCTGATCGACGCCCGAGTAGAAAAATTCGCAGAAAACAAAACGACGCGCTTGGGGCAATTTGAGCACATTCTAAAAAACGCGGGTAAACACGGGAAATGTTTCGCATGGGAAAGAATGGTGGGGGGGGGGGAGGGGAGGGAGCTTGACGCCAATTCAATTTTCAATTGGGTCGCCCCCTCTTCTACCTCAAATTTAAAAAGAAAAGCCGCATTGAAAAAAATAAGAGAAATTTGAAGCATGTCCGCCTTATTGAGATGAAAACCTTAAGCTTGCGTAAGTTCATTTTAAGCTCAGCAGAAAGATCGGCGCCGGCTGCGTAACGGCGCTCCCACGCAAAACGATGATTATGCATTTGGTGGGACCGGTGCACACTTTTGGCCGACTTTGTTTCGGTCTGATAAGAAAAAACATTTATTAATAATAAAGACAAAATATTGCTTTCTTTGCACATAACAATTCAAACTTACATCGATGTGTTCGGCGCCAACTTCTTGCTGCTCTGTACCGATGACCGTGTCGAATATTTCCTGCATGGGATCGCCCTGTTCGACCACCACATGCTGCTGCTGTTGTTGTTGCCGTCTTTGGATTGTGCTGACAATTGGCTCCTCCCGATGCAATTTTGGTGGTGGCGGCAGCACAGAATGCTCCTTTTCGTCGACTTGCTCAAGTTTTGGCTGTTTGCGGGGAGTTGCGCACCGAGACTTGCTGAAGAAGGATGAAATTAGAACCCAGCATAAACAGACTAGTTATTTACATTGACTGTAAGAGATTTTATAAAGTATAGTAACAGTTTTGAATTTAAATTTGAAAATTTTAGGCTGTTTGAGAAAAAAATAAAAATAAATAATGGTAAGTGGCGGAATTTCAGCATTTAATTTGAGTTTGTTATTTAAGCAAAAAGAAAAAATAATATTTAAAAAATAAGGATGACTCCATTTGATCTGAAAAATGTTATCAATTTACCTCCGAGTCGGCGTTTGCTGCACCGACGGGGCGTAATGTTGCGCAACAGCGGGCGCCATTTGTGAGGACGTTCCCTGCTGTTGCTGCTGTTGGAAGTGCTGTTGCTGTGCTGCAATGTTCCCTTCTCCCACATATTCTCGATAACGCGAAGGAACTTTTGAGCTTTCGCGTAGCGAATAGCGATGCTCGCGGGGCTCAACTTTTGGCTGTTGTTCCGTCATTTGAATTTGTCGATTTATTTTTAATTTGAATTCAAATTATGCACAAAACCTTGATGCCAATCAAAGGCAGAAATATAAATGGGAAGAACAACTCACTCAAAGGGATGAACAAACAACAAAATGGACACAATAAGGTGAGAATGAATTGATCAAACTAAAAACGGATTTTTCGGATCACTTAATTTCAACATATAAAACTTTTTCGGTAAATTTTTCATTGCTAAAAATGTGTGTCGCCTTAAATTATCGCAATCGCAAAGAGAGATAGACAGACAGAGAAAGAGAGAGAGAGAGAGAGAAAGACGCAGAGATGACAAGACCAATCGATGTTACCGCCATTGTCTTGGCGAAATGTCCACATTAAAATGGGTGGTCTTGTGGTCTTGCCTTTGGCAATATACAATATTATCAACGCCATCTAAATGATCAGTGATCCCTCTCTGGCTGATCAAATACACATTTAGTGAGAAGGATTTGCATTTTGGGGGGACAATATATTTGTTGAAAAATATTTTAAGATTTTATTCGTTAATTTATATTGTAAAATAAGTAGACATGAATAGTGAGGTGAACCACACTTTGAGGGGAATGTAAATGACGACCAAAGTGGCAAATTAAAAGGGTTGGCACTTCTGCAGACAAGGAGTTGCGATTTTAAAAAGATCTACTAAATTTCATATGAGAACTACTAGACTTAATGGATTTTTAATGGTTTGTATATCCCCAACTATTCCCGAAAACCCTTCTTTTATATATTTCAGCTTACAAATTAGCGTAAATTCCCTTTTCTGCAAGTGCCATTACAATAAATGTTGAAAACTCTCTTCTCTTACTCTGTTATGGCTTATATGTATGAAGCTTCGTTTTGGTATTTGGCAATATTATTAGAAAAAGCGAATCATTTCGAGAATAAAATGGCGAAATTTCAAAGTTAAGTCTGCTCTATTTCTGCTGTTGGTTTTTGTTATTTCATTCCATGCCCTTTGGTGTCAATTCGATTGTTCGTAGCCTATCAAACTGATGACATGTGATACGTGGCGGGAGGGCCGACAGATTGAGGCTGATAGCTTTGCTGTTGTTGGTCATAGGGATAGGTCGTGTAACTGATCGGACCCTGAAGTGTTTAAGCAATGGATTACCAATGCTCGACGGACATTCTCCGATTCTTGATCCAAAAGACCCCCCAAAAATTGTCTCCATTTCGATTTGTGAAATTGGTTCAATTCTGAGACTGTTTTGCTTATTTTGGTCACCTGTTGCTGGAAGTATTCTGCTGGTTGCATTTCCCTCACTCTGACCCCCGCCTGCTGCTGCTGCTGATGGTCGTAACTCTGTGACTGATATGGCGGCTGCTGCTGCTGTTGACTGATCATTCTGAATAACACTTTTCTTCACCAATCGTTCGCCCTTTAAATGCTTAATCCGACAAAACGTATCTTCCGATGATAAAGGCCCAAATTCGTCTTGACGACGACGACACCCTTTCAGTCAACTGTTCGTTTTGGGCCAATTCTTTTTTGTCCCATTTCATTTTGGGCCAATTCTCATTTTCACGGAATCTAGTAAGAATTCAGACTGTTCATATTCTTACAGGACAAAACTAAGTGGCCCGAAATGAATTGGATGTTTTCATCGTTTGTCTTACCCTTCCATGCCACCGTACGGTGGACACTCCGACGGGTATTGTTGGAACAGTTGAGGCTGATCCGACGGTGAATATTGTTGCGACTCCATTCTTGTCCTCGCCATGCTTCTGCCTGAGGGAACACGTGTTATGCCGCCCTTTTTGCCGCGCATCTGAAAAAGCGGCGGCTTTCAAAGAGAAAATTGGCATTTAATTAAAATAAATTTAATTATTTGGACAATTAATGTTTTATGCTGTGAGAGGGCATATTATTCAAACTCACATTGACAACACAAATGTAATAAATGGCTGCGACAACCAAAGCGAGCAGTAAAAGACCGCCGAGCAAAATGGCAAATACAACGGCAATCTTTTGACAAAAGGGACATTATACTTTTGGCATTTTGCTGTTTTTGATTCAGTCAATTCGAATCAAAGCGTAAATTCGGAAGAATCTATGCCCCGAAACTTAAACCGTTTGATGAATGACCTTTTAATATTATTTGAATTTAAAGAGGGGGAGAGGAGTACTGTCGGGGCCGATGAGAGCAAACTGTTTTTACTTTTTACCTGATAGTCGTAGTATTTGGTGGCGTACGCCATGGACAACAAGCAGTAGCAGAAGCAACAGGAGGAGAACTCGTGCCACAATTATATAGATGAATCTTTTTCAGGAGGTTTGTGCTGTCCACAAACAGTCGGTGTGCTTTACCTCTCTCAGTCAGTCTGTGTTTTGCTTGAAAAAGTGGCGAAGTGTCGGCGGCCGCCGCTTTTTGGATCGATTGGAGCTGCTGGGCCAACGCGAGCAGAGGCGAAGAAGTAGTGACTGTGAGCTGCTTCCTGCTGCCCACTCATCGCTTCTTTCCTTCGTCCGTCTCTTTTTGCTGTTTTGCGGTCGGTCCCCCGTCGCCCCTTTCCCCCGCGGTCATCGAATTGGATGGAATGTGTGCTGATTGTTGTGGGGGGCAAGAAGGAATGTCGTCGGTCGGTCGGTCGCTGTCCTTCTGCTGTTTGTACATGGCTAAAGGCAAATAGCGCTCGCCGATTTTGGTGGGCCGTCCCCCCCCCCCCCCCAACACTCAAAAGTCCGTTTCCGTCTGCTACGGGCCTTTGCCCCGCTTCAAATGACCAGCGAGGAAAGGGGCTTTTGGCGGGATTTTTAGCGCGGGTCTTCCGACAAATTTTGATAAACGGGTCACAAATTGGAAGAGATCATGGGAAAGGGCAATTAGTGTTTTGATTTTGTACAAATAGCCTAACAATCAAATTAACTGATGTTTGAAGGAAGTAATCAAAAAAGAGATTTTGAAAAGGTACTGATAGTCAAATAATGATCGGTAGAAGAAAGGAATGAGTCGTCGTCATTCATCAATGACAATGAATACTTGCTAAAATTATTACTTGTTCTTTCTCGGGCAGTATATGAAACACACCGTCACTTTTGTCCTTGCGGGACAGTTCTTGTATTGTATTTAACCATCCGTTTGATTAAATGAAGTTTATGTAATGATTTATGTTGCCAATTTCATAAAATTGTATTTGTTTATGAATCAGTATGTCCATGTTTATGTATATCAAGTTTATACGAACGAAATAACCCTTATTTTTTATAATTTCGCTGATATGTATACATACATATTATATTTACATTCAGAGGCGTTCTAAAAGTACACCCCGAAATGCCATTGTTGGCTGTGCTTTCCGTCCAGACACTGAGCAAAGTAAATGTCGTCGCCGGTGCTGAGTGAGTCCACGTCCAAACACAGACCGCTGGACGAATGTCTCAACGGACCGTCCTCAAAAGGGCAAAATTTAAAATACCCAATGGCAAAACTCACTTTTTGATGCTCAAACTGCGAAAGTTGATGTCTGTTACACTCTCTGAGAATAGCTTTCCGTTTTAAAGTTGCTTCCGAATTATTTTCTATGTCCACACAAGTCGTCTCACGTCTCAATTCACTGTCTTCGCTCCAACTAAATGCCTTGAAAAAAAAATCCATTTTATTGATTGCTAATTTATGTAAATAAAATTTAATGCATTAAATTTTTTTTAAATTTGGTTTTTTTTTGGGCGCTTTTGACCTGTAGCCCTAGGGCTCACCATTAGCAACTTTGTGTCACTCAGGCTCGAATCCTTATCATATTACTGATAATTATTGGTCATTTTTCGCTATAATCTCTTCGATTTTGGCTTCATTTGGACGGCGTTGAAATGTCCGACTATTTCAGCGCGGCGCTGAGATCGCTTAGGCCAATCCCCCCTCCTAAACTTTTAGCTAAATACGCCCCTCCCTACTCAGACCCTCGGTTTAATTCCTTTCATTTTAAATCTGTCTCTCTACGCATTGCATTTTCCTCAATAATTTTTCAGTCATATTTATGTCTTTATTTGCAACGCAACTTCCGGTTGAGAAAAGACTTCCGATTTTGAATAAGCCACCTGAGTCAATTGAAACACAAAATGACGCGTCGACTAGCGATTGTCAAGATGATGAAGAATCCATCCCCAATCTGATCAGCCAAACTCAAACCACACAAAATGGTCGAAAATTGGAGCAAGAATCGACGCAATCTTGCGAAACGCACATTCAATTCCAATGCTTCACATATTTTGCAATTTCCACGAAAAGTGTGAATGAATTATGTGCTGATTTGTCCTCTGATGGCGTCGATGTTCACATTTTTTTCGAGGTTTTTAGTAATTTTTCACATCAATTGTTCTGTCTGACCTGAACCCAAGGGTTAGGTGCGCTAATTTCTCTTAAAATTAGCATTTTTATTCGTTTTACCAAATTATCTTTTTTTGCTACTTATTTAAGGGAATTCAGAAAATTAAGACATTTTCCCAGGAGGATTTCCCGCGCCTTCCCCGCATCGGCTTTTCCTGCCTGTCTTTACAAGAACTTTACGAAGACCATGCTCTACTGCACGACGAAAATGCAACGCCGGACCAACTTGGGTTCATTCAATTGGTCCGTTTGGTGGACGCTGGACTCAACGAGATACCAAGCTGGGTGATGGTTTCTCCGAAACGGGGCCAGACTTTCAGCGTGTCTTTGGATGTGGCTGACGGAATCGGCGTTCGGGTAAACTTTTATAAACCTAAAATATGTAATTCGATGGTGTAAACTATTTTAAGATCCGATTCTCTTTTGAGAGTGTGTCCCCCACTCCGTGGTATAGGTCAGCGTTTTTTTTTTTTTAATTTTACACCCATTTGCTTTATTTAAGTGTGCGTTTCCCCCCGTACAAATCGGACTTTTCTCTCGTCATCGATGTTGCCAAAAACGAAGTCTTGCCACACGATGAAATTAACACACTGACAGTGTTGAGCACCTTTGGGTGGTTGGACCGAATGCTCAACTTGAAAAGGTACAGCAAAAACTGCCGAAATGGGCGCGAAGAAATGGCGGCGGCGCAATTGGCGCAGGAGAAGCAAAGGGCGGAAATGAATGTTGGTGGGCTGAACTCGGAGCTGGTCAAGGGCGAGTGTACGCTGTGTTTTGACGCGGACAGCGACACGCTCTTCTACCCGTGTAAGCAACAAATTGGGCCATGAGAAAACGGCACTTATATATTATCCTAGTCCCAGTTAAAATTTTTCTTGCTTCTACACATAGGGCAATCCTGGGTCGCTAGTTACGAATCCGGGCTTAATTTGCTTTATCCCGAACCTGGATTCAAACATCTGTCAAAATTCAATCTTCACTTTTGCCTACAACGATTTTTTTTTGAAAAACTGGGATGTGATAATACATAAGTACCGAGAAAACAAGCTTCTTTAGGTTGCCATTTGAACGTCCACAGAAAGTGTTTGCCGACTGCCGCTGTGGAGGAGTGTTACGCTTGCAGGGAAAAATGTAAAAAATGGGAGGAAAAAGGAGGAGGAAGCGACTTTATCCACACATACATTCAGGCGAAGAATTGATCTCCATTCGCCAACGGAGTTCCGACTGTAAATTCTGCAATCCCTCGCGGGGATGTCGCGAGTTCGACTCCTTTTTCTATCCGTGCGGATGCTCAAGGGGCTGTATGGATGGGTTCAAGTCATTCTCGCAAAGGATGGGCATCAATTGCCCCGATTGTGCGTTTTCTTTTCTCCCAATTCCTTGAATTGCTCCTCAAAATAGGAATTACCAAGAAAGTAATTTTCAGGCGGAAGTGCCATTCAAAATGTGCTGAAAATTTTCATTTCCAATGCCTCGACATAGCGACACTTGGAAACAACGGCATCCAGCTTAAGTGTCTTTGAATTTGTACCAATTTGCGGGCAAATGGCGTTAATTCTGACGCTTACTCATTCGTCATTGATCTCTCTGACCTTTTATATCCCAAAATCACTTCGACTATTTTTGTTCAAAGGCTTATTTCGTACAAATGGTACATTCATTATTTCGTCTTGTAATTAAAACTAAAAATTTCCACCTGTGACGAGGACCCGCCAGTTTGGCACTCCCACACACCCAAAACGACGGTTCCTTTGTTTTCCAGCCTTTGAAGCGTGTCCAAACAAAGTCTTCCAAGTGCATTTTGCACCTGTAGCGAAAGAAGAAATACTGATCCAAATTTGGAAATCAACGAACACACGCACCAATCCATAGGCCCTGACTTCCTCATCGGGCACAAACTTCTCGGGAATTACATTGTCCAAATACCATTTGAAATCCTTACAGCCCAAACGCGCCCTCAACGCTTTGCGAGAGCTTAAATCGCCAACGTCGGCGTCCTTCAAAAGAGAAGTGAATTCGATTATTTGGTTTCGCGCCGTCGTTGGCACTGTTCTTCAAAATTTACCAGGGTTTTATAATGTCTCTAAAACTGAGAGCGACCTTTAAGCCCATTCTATGCACATAAAACAGCCGTTTGTAGTCGTCCATCCACACTTCGGCCAGCCGTTTGGAGTTGGTGCCGTGCACGTCTTTGTTGCCGCCGGGGCCCGTCATATTGTACGGGTGGCCGGCACGGAAAATGTGCCCGACATGGGAACAGGGCACAATTTCCACGGATCCGCCGCACATCCAAACCTAAAAAGTGAAAATCAGACCGGGAATAGAGTCCATAGAGTCCAATTTACCCTGAATGAAATCTCCAGATTTTCGCCTCCCCAAATGTCCATTCCCGGGTCGTAGGCTCCAATTTCGAAAAAGTATTCTCGGTTAACCGCGAACAGTCCGCCGGCCATTGTCGGCGTGTCCAAATGGTCAATGTCCGGCTGTTTTCGTGCCATGGACAGTCTCTCCGGGATGGAATCCATTTTGTAATGCAAACTCCACCTTACAAGTAGTTAACACAAGTTTCTAGTGCCGAACAGATATAACCCTGTCGAAGTTGGCAATGCTATGCCCAACTCGAATTGAAACTTTTAATTCCCCGACCAATTTAAATGCACAGTCAACAAAATCACTTTATTTCTCACTTAAAGCACTGGAGGAAAAAGGGTGTGAAGAATGTGTAGTGGGAGAAGGAAGAAAGGGAGAACGGAAGCAATGCTTTTATGGCAATCGTTAACTGATCGTCGGGGAGGGGGCACGATGGGCGGGGATGGACATTTAGCGTGGGAAAAAGAGAGAGGGAACGGAAGCGGGGGCGGGGCTGGGAGAACAATTCGCAATCTGCGACACTCCCCCCGCCAGGAAGAACGGCACATGCGCGTATGGTGAGGTTGGAAAAAGTGGGGCGGATGGAGGACCGTGGGGGAACTTGATCTGATTCAGCGGAATTGGCAATGAAGGGATCGGTCCAAATTCGTCGCTCTTCCCCCAGTTCACTCGCGCAGGGTCGAATTGGTGCCGTTTCCAGGGGCGCGTCGGATTGGTTTTGTCCATGCGGTGGGGTGCGCCATGTCGAGATTGTGCGGCGCTGGAGACGAACACGCGCTTCCTCTTCCCTTGCGGTTGCGCTCCGTGTTCCGATGCCGGCATTTCTTTGGGGGTTGGGCAAAAGAGAGCTTTTGGAACTGAAACCGTTTTGACCGCCCCGCCGCCCCTTCCACGGTTGCCGATCATGACCTGTATTGGCTGGGGGATCTCCGGTGTTGGACTGGCAGGAAAGACGGCGGGGTGGTTGTCCGAGCTTGCAAGTGGTTCTGCCAGCGCTTCATCGGTGGTGTGGGGCTCCGATGCCAGGGAGAGAGTGTCGGCATCCATGGGTTCAGCAGCAGCCGGGGGGTCGGGAGTCGGGTCGTTTGCTGGGCCGATTTTCAGGTGTGCGACAATTTGGGAAATGAGGGGGGCGAGACGTTTGGGATGGTCGGCCGATTTGTCCATTTAGTGAAGGCGTGGGGGGTCGGCACGTTGGATGAGCTCGCCGACGGCGTCGCGAAGTTCAAGCAGTTCGGGAGTTTGGGTGGGAAGGGGGCAGCTTCGGGATTTCCAATTAAAGGCGTTAGGGAAAATCAACGAAATCAATTTGAGAAACAGCAGAAGGGCGAGGATAGCAAAACATCCCAACCCAAGCAGGAGGAAGACGGAAATGTCGGGGTTTTCCTGAAAGAAGGACGACAGGGCCTCAAAGCCGAAATAAACGGCTGCCGTTGAAAGGAAGGAAAGGGTGGAACGGGTCAACGGTTTGCCAATGCGGCGGAGAGCGTGGAGGGATTTAATTTTGCCCTTTCCCCGGGGGTGCGAGTACACAAGGGGGGAGAGGAGGGCCAACAATACAAGCGTAGTGACCAGGACGGCGGGTCGGTGGGAACGGGTGACCTTTTTGGGGTTGGGGGAGATGGATCGGCGGTTGTTGTGCCACCCAACCAACAAGGAGCGGATCCGACGACGGCACCAGCACAGAAGAAAAAGGCCAAAAAAGAGGGCGAGTCCGAAAAGGAGGGTGAGGGAGAGAAGGCCCCAGTTAGTGGTGGGCTCCGGGGGGGAACTCCAGCTGGGGAGAGTGATGTCGAATGAGAAGAGCTGGAGAGAGAATAAGTTGCCCATGCTTAAGTGGGAGGGGAAATTAATTAACTTGAAGTGATGATGATGTAGAATGGCTTAGTTGTCGGCGTCGGATGCTTTATACCGGGAGGGGAAAGCGATTTGTTTTTCCGGCTGATCGCTGCCGATCATGCCGACCTCCGGCCTCGGGGAGGAATTATATTTGTGGGAAAATTTTTTATCGGCAGCTGATCGGTGGTTGTGTGATGGGAGGAGATGCTGTTTAATAATGGTGGGACGCTGGGGGGGGGGTTGTACCGTTCACCGGAAATGTTTATTGGTGTGATGTTAGGGACGGGGAGGCTGCAACGCCCAAGTTTTCCCGTGCGGGAGCAGATTACATCGCTGTTGGGATGTTGACTGACGAGCTTCTCCGTCGCCGGGGGTGGATGTGGATGGGATTTCCGGGACGATGTTCAACTTTTGAGGTGGGACTGGAGGGCGAACGGCCCAAATCCATTGGGGTGTGCGGTTCGCCACTTCTTCCGTTGTCTCCAATGGGTACAACTGACTTACCGATCGGTTGGTGATATGGCCCGAAGGCAATTTAATATTTGCAACGTCGGGGATATTTGCTTCATTTTTGAGGATTTTTAAAACAATACCCGTCTTCCAGAGGGATCGGGGTTCGGAGGGATGATGGATTAAGACAATTTCGCCCATTTTGGGCCACCGGTTGCTTGCGGGGTTTGATTTTTTGTACCGTTCCCGCAAGGAGGGCAAATAGTCGAGCAACCATTTGTGCCAAAACCGTTCTGTATGTACTGAGGCGGTTTGCCATAGGGTTTGCAGGGAATTTTGGGTACTTTCGGGCAAATTTGCATTTTGAAAGGTTTCGGCTTGTAGAAAGTGAGGATTTTGGGGAGGGTTCAGTGGGCGGAGGAAGTCTATTGGTCTCAATGGTTTGGGGTCCAAGGGGTCGGCGGATTGAAATGTTATCGGGCGGGTGTTTATAATTGTCTCTATTTCGGAGAGGGCAGTTATTAGATTGGGCAGGGGTATGGCTCGGGGTCGGAAAGAAGTGTAGGTTCGTCTGAGGTGATGTTTAATCAACCCGATTAGCCTTTCATAATGTCCGCCACGCCATGGGGCATAAGGCACGCGGAAGGACCACTGCGTTGGGTATTTTGAGCAAAAAAATTTTGAGAAGGACACGAACATAGGTGCATTGTCGCAATAAATGGTCAACGGAATGCCAAATTTTGCGACGAATCGGCGAAATGCAAGCGCAAAATTTGGGAGGGATTGGTCCTCGACCACTTCGAGGGAAATTGCCCGTGTCGGAAGACAAACCCATAAAATTATCCATGACTTTTTAGATTGGTTCCGTGTGTTTTGGGAAGATGGATTTGCTGTGATATAAACGGGGCCGCAGAAATCTAGGCCAACTTTGGAAAATGGGGGAGAGATTTTTACTCGGTCTTCTGGAAGAGGGGGAAACGGGGGGAGATTGAACGGCTGGACATTAAAACGCCGACAATTCATGCAGTATTTGGATATTACGGCTTTGACGATTTGCCGCCCTTTGGGGATCCAATAATTTCGGCGGATGAATGACAACGTCATAAGAGCGCCCGAATGAAGATTGGTTAAATGCGTTTCGTAAATGATCAAATTGGTCAATGTGGATTTGGGGGGGAGGTAAATAGGATTGGTGGTGGAAGATGGTAATTCACTTTTTTCTATGCGTCCTTTTGCGCGAAAGATTTTTTGTGGGTCCTGAAAAAGTCCTAATGTTTCAAAATCATGGTCTGAGGGGGGATGTTCCGATTGTTCCTGCGAAATTAGGAAAGTGAGTGCTTTTTTGGTTTCATGGAATGAAATTGGTCCGGATTTGGTCGGGGGGTTTCGGTTGTTACAGAAGCGGAAAACGTATGAAACAACTCGAAGTGCCTTGGGGAGACGAGAAAATCGAGATAAATCAATCAATGGCGCGAGTTTTGGACGCTGTTCAGCGAAGAGGGTAAAAAACGTGGTTGGGAGGGTCGGAGGGGGCGAGAGGGAGTCTGACTTTTGGTAGGGTTTTATATTTGGATTATTTGGCCACTTATTGGAAGGGAGTGAAAGCCACGGTGGTCCTGACCACCACAAAGGCATGGCAGAAAGTGCCTCGGGCGAAGGGACACCTCTGGAGCCGATGTCTGCAGGGTTTTCGGGACCAGGCAAATGCTGTACAATTAAATTGGGATTGGACTGGATTAATTTGATGCGGTTTTGAACAAATATCTCCAGCGTTGGTTGGTGGGCGTTCAGCCAAGAAATGACA
>JAKKIK010000017.1:0-77871 GCA_024500135.1 Heterodera carotae
AACGTTGAAATCGAAAGTGAAGAAAAAAGTTTAAAGAAGCGAATTGAATTAGCTCCCTAGCGGGTCTTGCGCCGAAGGCGCAAAAACCCGCTAGTTTAATTTAAAGAAATAATTACCGCGTCTTTTCTAAAATTTTAAAATGTACTGACATGAAGAATTGAAACATTTTCAGTACGGAGCCACACAATGTACAACTTTTTGAATATGACTTCATGGCTTACAAATTACTTCTATATTTGTACTAAACCCATAAATATTATGATAGGTCTTAGAAAAAAGTTCGGGGAGCACTGGTCAGGAGCAAAACTATTCAGACTCCCGATGAGTAGTTTAAAATTACGGGCGACAGAAGTGGGGGCAGATGGATGGGCCCATGCCGCCAACAGAACTGGTAGAAAACAAATTGTACACTACAATAAGCAAAACAACATACCTATGCTTCTGCTCTTGAGAACTCCATTTTTCGGATATTTGCATGAAATGAACATATAAATTTGAGTTACAGAAAATGATGCAACATCAAGATTATACTCATAATTCGAATGTCGCATTGCAGCAACAACAGATAGCACTTTGTCCTCCCGAATCAACATTGTGGATGGGCGACTTAAAACAGGAATGGGATGCAAATTTCATTCGCGAAGCTTTTGGAGAAAATGCAGGCGATGTTACGAATGTCAAAATGGTTCAATTTTTTACATTATGTTACTAAGAACGTGTGGTTTTGATTGGTTTTAAGAGGTCAACTTATTGTTTGATTGATTTTTAAGAGGTCAACTTATTGTTTTGTTGAATTTCGAGACGGACCAACTGCTCGAGCTGCGATGTTGCGGGTCAATGGAATGACGGTACAGACTAAAACACAGCGATGTTTTATTTCTGTGTTGACATTTGTCCATTCTTGATTTAGCTTCCCAATGATCCAACAGGGACTTCACGTTTTAATTTGGCCTTTGCAAATTCACCGCATCATATGTACGTGTGAAGTTAGTTAGTTCTTTCAATTTCGTAAATTCTAAGGTCCATTGAATACAACCTTTTCGTGAACAATTTGGCTCCAGATGTAGATGATGTGGCACTGTTTCGAGTGAAGTTTTTTCGAATTTAGCCATCCTTTTTACAATTGATTTTATTTACAATTACATGATTGCTTTGCTGTTTAGTTGTTTGGCGAACGTTACATGTCTTGCCGAGGTGCAAAAGTTTACAGAAATGAGGAAGGTGCATCAAAGGAGCAGGGATTTGTTCGGTTTACCTCTGAAACTGACCAACAGAAAGCATTGGTATAAACAAAAAATAAAACATGAAATAATGACAAATTGAAGGTTGAATTAAACAAGCACAAATTCCACGGTCGGGAGTTATTTCTCAAGCTCGCAAGACCAAAAACACGTGGCGGTCCCGCAGAAAAACGCTTCCCGGGCCAAGGCGGCCATTCGAATATGATGGGTCCGGTCGGATACGAAGCTGCTGGTGGATTCGGTAATCTATCACACTTAAAAACTCGGATTTCGCAGAAATCAATCACTAAAATACCTAGACCAAAGAAATCAGGCGCCATTGCAAATGGGAATTCCTCACAGACTGCAAATGGCGATATCATTTTCATCCACAAATCCCATCCCCGCAGTCGCACCCGTTCAAGCTATGCCAATGTTCGGTGCCATGCCATACGGAATGGTTTCGACAGGACCGCCACTTGCCATGCCATTTGGCACTCAATTGGCTCCTAACCATGGAGTTGCTGGTTTTGGCAGGGGGATGCCGCCCGGACAACAATTCATTGGACAACCGCTCGTTCTAAGCTACCCACAAAATACTGGCTTCATTCAACAGACTGTTCGTTAGTTATCACTGGGGCTGTTAAAATGGCACAAAAATCGTGAAATATATAGGCCCTATAATATTCTGCCTAAATATGCTCAAATCAGGTATTAAAAAATATCAACCCAAATTCATGCACTTTTGGGGTACATTCTGTTGAATTTTGAATTGAAAATTTGACTTTTTAGGGGTACACTTCTGAATTTTTAATAAAACTTTGCCTTTTGGGGGTACTGTTTAATCGAAAAGTCAATCTGAATGTTGCATTTCTTGCATTTAACAGAATTGCAAAAAGAACAGCAACACATTTTCTAAATCTTTTTGACTTTCAGATGGTTCATCCAAGCGGACAAATGATGGCACCAATTGGAGGGTCTTTTCCTTCAGTCGCAGGAGTCGTAGGCCCTCCACAGATGAAACAGCCTCCGACTTCGCAAAATGTCATGGCAAATTTACCACCACCGCAGCCGTTGTATGAAGGTGGGCGCTTTCGTCATGTTTTCTAAAGGTGTTCTTTGAAATCAGCATGTTCTCTTTCAGACGTTGAACCTCTGTCCGCTGAGGAGCACAATTCTATTCTCTACAATTCCAGTGCCGAATTCCACGCCGCGTTGGAAGCAAGTCGTTGGAACGCCGTGGGCTTTTTGCCGGACACTAAACGGAAGGAATTGTACAATATGCTTCATGGATAGAGAGACACCTTGACGAATTCATTATCATTAATTTCAATACTTACATTTTCACATTGTTATTTATTCTTCTGCGATGCTACCATCAGGAATTTAACAAAAACTAGGAGCAGTGTCAGAGCTAAAATTAAGTTTAAGGAAGCTTTCTTTAAAAAAGTTACTTGTTTGTGCCACTAATGGTGGTAACTTCTCACTTATTTATGTTTCTGCTGTTGTTATATTACATAATAATATTGAAGGAAATATTAAGCAATTCGTTTTTTTTATGTTTGTTTTTCCTTAGTTATTTCTGTTTGCTTTGTTATTTATTTGTAATTTTTCTACTTAGATTTGCTTGAATACATGAACACTGAAAAGAAGGACGAAGATTTCCACGATGGGCTTGTCGTGCGGGTAGTTTCTAAGTACTAGTAAAAGGCATACAATTCCAATTTTGAATGGTTTTGTAATTAGAAAAAAACGAAAAGTGCGGCGTCGCACAGTGATGTCCCCTACCCTATTTTGTTTTTTTTCAGTTGTTTGATTCAGTCGTACCCTTTTTTTCAGACCACTCGAGAATATCTTCTGTTGTGGTCACCCGTACATGACTTGGTTCGAGCTCCGGAATACGGGTTAAGTGCTCAGGTTATTTTTTTTGTTTTTTGGAATTTGAATTCTCAAATTGTAGTGGGCTCTTGGCAGTTGGGTTCACTACAGAGCAATCGCAGAAGATACAAAGCCGAATTGTTTGAACGCTGTTAGTAGACCCGCTTTTACGGCCTATGAAATTTTACGTATGCCTATTGGTGGCTCTTTTCCGGACGTTGAAGTGCGTCACGAAAGCGATGCTGTACAAATTGAGGTGATTTGAAGGTGGACTGGGATATTTTGGACAAGATCATTGGCAAATTAAATGACGTCTTTTTTAGCTTACCACTTTCGTTACTGGTCCTCTCCGCCACAGGGATGCCAAAACTGTTTTGGCAGATGACTTTTTATTGGGAGCTGTGCTTTGTGAGGCGAATGCTGAGTTCCTCCGTAAATTCGAGGACAATGTTAATGGGTTGATTGAGGTTTGTTTCGATTAAATTCAAATTTTAAAATGCTTTAATTTAAGATAAAAGTAATATTCACTGAAGAATTCCCTGGCACTGCGCGGTTCGTTGCATTGGCATTCCGAGATGATTTAAGTGAAGAATGGATTGAGGTATGCTTATATAGTTTACCACTTATTTGTAAAGCTTTTCCTTTGGTTTCCAGTTCAAAAATCCGAAGCGAAAAGACTCACAATCAGAACAGAATCCAAGTGAGCCAAAAGCGTTCGGTACTTTGGCAAAGAGCAAACAAACTAATCAAGCTGAAAACGATGGCACCATTCCGCGGAATGGTTTTGGTACTTTGCTAAAGAGCAAACAAGTCGGTGGAGTTGAGGAGGACGCCATTAATCCCAGTGAGCTAAGTGCGTTTGGCACTTTTGCAAAGATCAAACAAATTGGCGAAGGCGACGTCATCAATCCGAGTGGACGAAGTGCGTTTTGCACTTTTACAAAGAAGAACCAAATCGATGCAGTAGAGGACGACGTCTTAGATCCAATTGATCGGAGTGTTTTCGTCACTTCGGCAAAGACAAAACAAACCAACGAAGCCAGTAAAGGAATCAGTTCGATTGTGTGGAATTCTTATGGCACTTTAGTAACGACCAAGCAGACAAACCAAATTGAAGACAACGGCGTCGAGAATTGTTTTCCATCTACAAGCAACAAGTTTCGACCGGTCGACGAGCAGTCGATTAGCCCGAACAGTTTCTTTTCTTTGAGTGATGACCTCCATGAGGAAAAAATTGAATTTACTGATTGTTGGAACGACGCCAAACCTGGAGAACATGGAGGAGGAGAACAAGAAGGAGAGAGCTCCAATGAAATGGATCAAGACAGGGAAGCAAAGATAATTGCGGAAATGGTCCATTATCAGAAGGAACATTTCGAGGGAGCCTCGAGAAGGAAGGTGGGCTGATTGTGAGAACAACAACATTGTTTAAGAGATTGTTAACATAATGATTTTACTCCATCTTAATGTTGTTTCCTTTAGCGTTCATTTGGACTTGTTGTCGAGAAAATGCTTGACTACGCAATTGTTTACTCTAAAAGGTTTGGCCTTTCGATTGTGCCATCTTCGCGCTTTTCGAGGTCAGCAAATCCATTCGCGCCCATTTTTCCTCTCTTTTTTTTAGTCTTCAACAGTTCGACTCGCTTTGTGTAGTCGGCCAATGGCTTTTGTCAGTGATTTTGCGAGTGCCGAACTCCTCAACACTGGGCCTTAGTTTCACACATACGTGTTTTCCGCCATTTGAACGAACGGAACAAAAGAACATTCAAACATTTGTCACTTCGGAGGGCAAAGTTGAGGTTTGCGTTCTAACTTTAACACTGATTGGTTTTGTTAAACAATTTTAATTGAGGGATGAAAATTAGTGATATCTGTTGGATAGGTGACTTGCGTCGGTCTTTACCTTTTTCACTCTTTTTTGCGCACAGATTTTACTCAATTGCGATTTCTCCATTTCAAATCTGAAGGCATTGAGCACCAATCAATTCGTTTTGTCGACACAGCTCGGCGATGTTCTCGTCAGTGAGGCATTCATTCGGCAGAATGGTCGTTTTCTTATCAATAATTATATTTTTTTGTAACTTCCTTTTTTCTTATTCAGATATTTTGGAGAATGTTTCCAATGTTTGGGTCCGTTACATCGGCGGTAAATATTTTTTCTGGGAAATTGATACCGAGGCCAAAATCACGACGGTTTGTTAGCTTTACTTAACGTCCTCTGATTTGATACCATTTTAGGATGATGATGACACTTTTGTTTGTCGTGCTATAATCGATGATGAACCTCACAGTGTTGCTACAGAGTTGGCATCCATTGTTTTTACTTGCGATGGCCAGGATGATCAGTCATCCTTCGATGGCATTACGAATGAATTGGTGTCTGTCTTCGCAGCAAATTTTTTGAGTAGTGAAAAACGGACGGAAAGCATTGAGGAACAAACTGCTGATGAGGCGACAGTTGTGCTGCGTAACAACGGTGGTCATAACGGAATAAATGCGAACATTGTCGACAACGATGATAGACAGGGCATCTCTAGTCAGGCGGCGGCGGATAACGCTGACGTTGAGCCAATTAATCATGGAAACGGATGCGACAGTCAATTGCTGCAACCAACTACGGCCCAAAATGATTTTGCTTCGGTTTACTATTTTGCAAAAACTTTTTGGCCCCGTTTGTGCAAAGACAATCCGATCAACGAAGAGCAAAACATATCAAAATTAGACGAAGGGAATCCATTGAAATGCGAAAACAGCAATGAAACGGGAAACGTTGAGGTAAATGGATATGTTCTTCCCAGTCATCCTCCCCTGACATTCTCAAAAATGGATCATTTAAAAAAAAGACAAAAACGAAGGGTGTTATGCTTTTCTTGAATCCCAGGCCTCGCAATACCCTCCCTCCCAAATTTCTCACTTACAATTAGCACAAAAAATTTAGCAATTTTGCTGAAGTGTAAGCACAGTAAGGCTATAGCATTGATTGAATGCAATTCAAGGAACGCTCATCAAAGAAAAAACCAGCCCTCAAGGAGTCCATTTTCAAATTCACTTTGTTCCGTTTATTCCAATCTTTGAAAATTTAAATTATGAATAAATTAGAAATCAATCGAATATGTGAATTTTTAAAACATTAAGAGGCAGTCGAACATTAAGAACCATCTTACGAACTATGTGAATTTTTAAGACAATTAAGAGTAAGTCGAACCATCTTACAAACTATTTGTCAAACTAAGAAACCCTCATAATTATTTTGAGTATTTGTAAAATCCTTCGCCCGACTTCTGCCCAAATTTGCCTTCGGCGACCAAATTGTCCAAGCATTTGATTGGGTTGAACAACGTCTCCTTTGGGTATTTTTCATGCCATCCTAAAACATATGTAATGCATTTCTTCGTATATTAAATTAACGCGTCATTCTTTATCATTTACTGTACCTCTGACGATGGATTGTGTAGTGTCCAGCCCAACATAATCGGCCAATTGAAACGGTCCCATTGGATAGCCGGCGCCCAATTTCATTGCTAGGTCAATGTCCTCTTTAGTCGCATCGCCACGGTCGAACATTCGCACCGCTTCCAGCATATAAGGGACCAACAAACGATTGACTATGAACCCAGGGGTGTCCTAAAAGTAACAAATTTTGTGAGAAATCGATACAGGCGAGGATTAACTTGCAAATAACAGTCGCTTTGCCAATGCTTTTGCCATAGTTCAACAGAACATTGAATGTCTCATCGCTGGTGCCATTAAAACGAACAACCTAAACATAATAAAAATATCGTAAAATGCCAGTATTATGAAGCGAAGCATTTTTAAAAAGACCAAAAACGTTCCATCGGAAGATAATTTTTAGATCAAAAATTCTGATTCTTCTAAAGGGGATTTTATTTTTCAAAAAGACGCTGGCTAGCTCATCGAAGTACTAATTTATGAAAAATGTTTTGTTCAAAAGTGCGGTATAATGAGTTTTTCGTTCCTTTTTTACCTCCAGAAGCTTCATAACCGGGACTGGGTTGAAGAAGTGCAGACCTCCGAAGCAATCCTTTCGCTTCAAATTAACCGCAATATCAGTTAATTGAAGAGACGATGTGTTTGTGGCCATTTTGGCTGTTCTAGAAAAATAAGGTATTTGTAAATGGCACTTTTAATGTTTTGCCTTGGCATGGAGGCCTCCACTCGGGCGAGCAGTTCACGTTTCACGTCCAAATTCTCAACGACAGCTTCGATGACCAAATCTGCAGATGAGACGGCCTGCTCAATGCTTGTAGAAAGTGAAATGTTGGAAAGCACGCGAGTGACAAGCTCATTCTGTTTCTAAATTGATCAAATTTTGCAAAGTAAGAAAACGGCGATTTGAGCTGACCTTCGATTCTGCTTCGAATTGCTTTTTGGCCACTCTTTTGATGCTATTCTCTATGCCACTTTTAGCCTTTTCGACGATTGCCTGACTTTGATCGACGAGCACAACTTTAACATTTGCCTGCGCACTAACTTGGGCAATACCCGCGCCCATCAGACCCGAACCGATCACTGTCAAGTTCTTTACCACAGACTCGGTCGAATAAAATCGTTGCGCATTTTTAACAATAGATAACATTTCGACCAAACTTGATAAGATAAAAAAAACTAATATTAGTAATTAAAAAATATGTGATTCTTTGTTTTAAGCAAATTGGAGACGGTGTTTGTCTGCACCAAGGTGAACTGACCTTTTCTTGACCGGAGCCGCGCCCGGGTCTGGGATTTTTAAAAACTTTGAAAAAAGATTCAAAATTTAAATTGAGAAAAATCATTAAACAAAATTTACGATAAGAAAACAGGTTGGCAAAGGCACACCACATTATGGGTCAAAGGTAATAGTTGTGATTTTTTGGCGTAAAACAGAAGGACGTTTTTATTTAAACATAAAACGGACGGACAGTCCCTAGGCCGGGGCAGTCAACCTTCGTGCTTCTCATCGACGGCACATTTTGGTTATAAGTAAATGAAATCAATACCGGTCCTTGGGGAATTGCTTGTCCCCATTCCGTCCGAAGTGCACTTTGGCGAACTCACAATCTTCTGCCTCAATTCATCCAAACTCGCACAGCTGCCTCCTCTTCTCAACGCCATTCTCATGTTTCACCATTCTTCGGCAGATTAACACAGATTAACAGATATGTACATAGTGACGGATCAATCATTTTGAGTTTGTCTTAATTTAGATTAATTAAAAATATATTTCATATCTGTTTTTGGCAGAAATCCCTTCTTAAGCATGAAACGGTAAAAGATGAGAATGTGCAATGCATGAAACTGACAGACAATGGTCGGAATTGCCTGCGGGAATGACTCGACTTAGTATTTATGGCAAAGGGATGGAAAATTGGCGGGATCACATTTCAGCTACTGCTGTTCAATCTGCTGATCAGAAGGAGGGATCATCAATGGGATTGACGAGTTGTTATGGGATGGCTTTTGGAGTGCCGGGGCAGACGGCGGGAAGGGCGAGGGGGGGGGGGGGCAAATCGAAGGGAGGGGTCCAATCACTGAAATGGGGGGATGGCAATCACACTCACCCCTCCTAATTTTAAATCAAGTGGCCATTTTCCTCTCCTTAACAACCCGAGGGATTCAAGAGTCGGTTCTTTGCTTTAATGCCTCCCAACATTCCTCCGGGCGGAGGGTCATCCTTCTCTTTGGACTTTGGTCCATTATATCCCTAAATGTTCAGCTAATAAGCATCCGCCAATGGTACCGTTGCCGCCGGTGATATAACTCATCCGTCTCCGTTTGTTATACGTTGTCCAATTGTCCTCAAATGCAAAATTGGACGAAGCGCGTCTTATTCACCGTTGGCGCCATCTTCGCATTTGTCACGACATTCGTACTGCTTGCTGTGATCTTCTACCAATTGGTCACAGTGGCACAGTCCTTTGGGCGAACAGTGCCATTCACTTTCTTCATCAATGTTCTTCTTCAGGGCTCCTCCGATGTCGAATCTGCTGCTGCTGGTCTTTCGCCAGTTCTCGGCAACACTCAGCCTCTTTCCGGCACCCAACCATCCCAAAATGCTTTATCCTCTTCAAATAATGCTTTATCTTCTTCAAATAATGCTTTATCCTCCACCGTGCCTCCTCCAACTTCTTCTTCTCCGCCGTCTCCAAAAGCGTCGTCCAGCAGCAGCAGCAATAAACGGCGTTTGCGGAAACTTTGGGAGGCGCGGAACGATAGGGAAAGGGCCATTTTATTAGTGCAGAATGTTAATCTGAATCCGAACTCAACTTGGAGCGCACAGCTGAACAAATATGCGATTGGGTGGGCCTTTCATTTTTAGAAGTAAACCCCCAAAAACAATTCATTTGATTTTACAGACTTAAACCCCTCAGCGAAATGCTCAACTTTTCCCACAATTTCGACCCGTTCAATTCCACTTTTATGATGTCTCCCAACCGAATGAATGCAATTGAACTGCTCGTCAAGGAGGTGCTTTTTGTTGGTTACCACCCACCCATTCATTGTATTTCACTGACAATTTCATGCCCTTATTAGGAATTACAACCGTTTTATGATCAGCATTTGATGCGTCTAAGCAACCAATCCAACGACCCTTTGCCCGTCAGATTCAGTTGTGCCCAGCGATGGCCAAAGTGTGCCCAATCAATTTTGCGTGTTCGAGACCAGGGAGGTTGTGGTTCCTGCTGGGCAAGTTGTACAAAAACCCCTCGGGGCTAATCGTTCCAATTTGAGGCCGTGGCCGCCGTCTCCGTAATGTCTGATCGGATTTGCATTACCTCAAATGGTCATTCAATGGAAAGTCTGTCCGCACAGCAACTGATCGAATGTTGTGACTTTTGTGGAGGGTAATTTGGATCATGGACAGTCCTTCCCCTTTAAATTTACAATGCCCAATCGGTCGGATAGCCTTACAATTTCTGTGATTGGCTGAGTGAGTGATTGATCAGTGATTCATTTAATTCCCCCATAATAATTTTGGATCATTTGATCAATTTGTCTTTTCTCAGTTGCACCGGTGCTCCGAACTCATTCTTCCCCTTCCTCTACTGGTACCAGGAGGGCCTCGTCTCCGATCGCTGTTTTCCCTACACAATTGCCCGCGACTGTGGCTATCCGTGCCCTCCCTCTGAGTTTAAACATCCGCGCGGAGTTGGCAACTGCTCTTGCGGAAAACAAAATTGTGCGGACAGACAACTGAGGCCCATCAGACACAGAGGTGAAATCGGCGAGAGGCGATGTCCTCTGGCCCACTTTAATTGTATTTGGCCAACCAATCGTTATGGGTTCACATTAACTCTCAATCAATTGACAATATTTTTGCTTTTTTAATTCCTTTTAATTCCCCCGGGGGACTGTCGGCCAATCATCTTCAATAATGTACGCATATGTTTTTAGCAAAATACGTGTACAAGCTCGGCAGCTTGGATGACGAAGAGAATTACTTTCCTTCGTCGCTTTTGCAACGCCTCAAAAGTCGGCCCAACGCTTTTCCTTTCGGCAAAACGCCACGGGCGTTGGATTTGCTGAAGAGGGAACTGCTCGTCCACGGGCCGGTGATGCTATGTTTCAGTGTCTTCGAGGGTTTCATGCACTTTTACGACGGTTCGTTTCTTTTTCAAAAGTGCCTCCGTTTGGCACTTTATCGTTCTATTGGCATTTTGCCGTCCTATTGGCTGTTTGTTAATTGCAGGAGTGTACGACTTCAATCTGCTGCCAGGGGAAGTGCACGTGTACGACCATTGTGCCAAAGTGATCGGATGGGGCCGTCAGAGGCGTCCGAATGTGTCTTCTGCTGCAGAGGGCGTTCAGCAAGAATATTTGCTGATGGTCAACAGTTGGTCATCCCTCTGGGCGAAAGACGGTCTGATCAGAGGCAATTGAAGTGGCACAATCGGAGCATTTTTTTCCTTTTAGGCACATTCAAAATGGACTTGGCCCAGCTGAGTCATTCCCACAGTGATCTCTTCGCTGGAGTGCCTCTCTGATGAGTGTTGCGCGTTATTCAATGATCTCAACCATTGAAGAACAATGCCCCCCCCCCCCTGCCCCAACAGTCAGTCCAATTGTACAATTCCCCTATCCCCCCTCCCCCCGAATTCCGTCCGTTAAGTGTTTTTGTGTACTCAAATGCGTCCACAAAGAGAGAGAGAGAGAGCCAACAGCCGAGAACCCGAGAATCAAAACATTGCTCTAAGATCAACAGTTTTCGAGGCGGTCAATCGGTCCCCCCCGCCCCTCTCCCTAACCACCGCTCATTCCCACCCCAAGCCTATTTGTTCCTCCTCAGCCCCTCTCCCTCCCCTCTCTGTCCCTCCCCCTTCTCATGCATCTCAGCTTACCCTCCCCTCTCCCCTATCCGCTTCACATCTCCCATCTTCCTTCCCCGTTTAGCTTTCTGCTGTTGTCCATCCAACAATTCCTTCCTCTCTATCGCTTCATCTGGCGCCATCAATTTCTTTTGTCCTGCGTCTTTTTGCCCTTCCGATTCTTTCGGTCACCGAATTTTGTTTGCCAAAAGTACCATTTTTAGCTTAATATTTTGTGACCGAGCGATCATTTTCTTCTTTCACTTTGATGGGATCAGTGTTTGCGAGAAGCAAATGCTCTGCTGTTGGCCTTCCCTCTTTCCCACTTCACAGATCAGTACCATTTGTCCACCCTCCCCCAAATTTGTCTTTTCTCTTTTTACCCCCTCACAAATCAGTACCATTTGTCCACCCTCCCCCAAATTTGTCTTTTCTTTTTTTACCCCCTCACAAATCAGTACCCTTTTTCCACCCTCCCCCCAAATTTGTCTTTTCATTGCTTTGGTTAGGTGTCCGTCCCCCTCTCTTTCTTCCCATTTCCATTGTTTTATTTAATATTTGTTTGTCGATTTGCGTTTTTAATTAATTCTCCCAAATTTGCAATTTCCAAGAGAAAATAAATGTTTCTAAAGTTGTTTCTGCTGCTCCTTCTTTCGTTGCTTCTGCTCATTTCATTGGTCGTCGGTTACAGCCCCTCGGGCAATGCCAAAAATAATCATTTGAAATTGCGCAAACGAATCAGCTACAGTGAGGGAGGAGCATTGGCGCTGAACGGGGTACGGAAGACGCGAATGCCGACACGTAAAATGGTGGAGAAACCGCGAATGCGCTTTAAGGGTGGTGAGTGAATTTGGAATGGGAAATGAGCGCGGAGAGGGCAAATGGGGGGAGGGGGGGGGGGCATTGATCGACTGATCTGATCGATCGGTTGCTAAGTTTCATTCATTTCTTCTGATCGGAATGAATGTGCATTGCCGTCATTCGTCGACCTTCCAATTCACAGGAAGCAAATTGTCACCCAAACACAATACAATAACGGCACAGCGCCAATGACCGACCGATTGGGAAAGGCACATACAAAACAAAACTCGGCAAGGCACACACAGCCAAATGACAAATTAAGCCAAGCCATCCATTTCGATTGATTGCCAATTATAATTATTAATATTGCTATCTATCATTTGTATTTATCCGGAGAATACTAATAAAGAATTTCTAATATTTTAAACATCAAATTAATTAATTATTCATTTTTCGATTGTACAATATGCAAAGATAAATGATTCATTAACTCGGTTATTATTTACTTTTTGTGACCCTATTTTAAATTTTCATTATGTTTAAGCATCTTTATTATCTGAACATATAAATGCAGAATAGTGAAGTGACGAAGCCCGATCGGATTTGGTTTCGGTGAACCGAGACGGCCGGTTCGGTTTCTAAGAATTTCTAGAAACCGACAACCCTATTCGTGCATCGGTGTCTTCCAAAATAGAATAGTTGTCATAATCGCGAACAAAAAAACGGTAACAATTTGGCGCTGCATTCGCTGCTTTGCCCCAGCGCAAAAAATGGGCCGAAAAGCAGCCGATGCAAAGTGATCGATTTTCCGGCGTTCTTAGATTTGGTGAATCATTTTTCAAATTATGGATAAGCGTTTTTTGATCAAGTAATCTGTGCCATCTGCTTTAAAAGCTATTATTAGGCAGATAAAATAGGAAATATATACAAATAAAATATAAAAAAGAGATGTAAAATTAAAATACATATACAACACAATCTATCTGATGAAAACTAACATATTTAAGCAGCAAACAGAGAAATTAATGTGTCATGTGACGGGGGCAGGGCACAGTCAGTCACTAATCAATCAATGGATGATCAATCCCAAATTGTGCCAAGAAAAGAAATGCCCATACCAAATGCCCTCCCAATTGTGCCAAGAAAAAATTATTTTCCCCTTTCGTTGCATTTGTCGCTTTTTGGTGCGCAGAGATCGGTCATTCTCACCCATTGATCCTTCATCGTTTCTGTTTTGTCTTTGGCCTTTCGCATCCTCCTCAATCTGTCCTCAATATTTCTTCCTTTCTTCCCTCTCTTCCAGCCTCTCCTCTTCCTTTCCGTTTTCATCAATTTGCTTAATTTTCTCCCGAATTTTGCCAACAGATTCAATTGTGGCTATTGTCGGACAGGATGAGCTGCTGGAGGACGCCGATGGGCCTCGTGCCCAACTTTGGACGTCAGCCGAGCCCCAACTGAGAGGAAATGTGACAATTAATTAACTGCAATTATTTTTCGACGCTTAGACTGACCAGCTGAACACAATCACGGGGATGAGAGCGATGACGGTGGATATGTAGAAGACAATGTTCCATTCCGTTTGGGTGCCTTTCTGCAAAAGGGCACAAAAACATTGTCCCAATTTAGTGACCCCCCCTTACCGTCACAATTAGCTTGGTCATTGCCGGATTGATCTAAACAACAAACAAACCGATCAGAGACCCAACAGCCCCTAAAGGCCGACCATTCCGGAAATGGCGACAAAAAAGAAGGTCAGCCCGGTGATCGCTCCGGAGAAAGCTGGTGCGACGGCAACGAGTGCCGCTTGACAGCCCGGCGTGTGGAGGCCGGTGAAGAACATGGAAAAGCAGAGGAACACAACGGCCAACGAGGCACGCGTGGAGTCCAAAAAAGTGGCGCCGAGCATAAACAGAGCCAACCCAACGGAGCCGACTCCGTTCAACAAACGCGAAATGAAAGTGATGCCCCAGGCGGTGTTCTGTTGAAGCCACGTGTTCAGCCAAGAACTGGCAATTTTGCTGATCCACAGAGCCAATGTTGGCAAAGCCTGGCAAAATGAAATGCCGATGAATTTATGCCGCGCCGAACTCTTACACTGAAAATGCCATTCTGTGTGGAGTCATAATGGTGCACATCGTGCAGATAGGCGGGCAGGAACATAATCATGGTCATCAACGGAAACTCATGGCACACCACGGAGACTGAGGCAGCCCAAACGGGGACTGAACAACACCAAAACTCGGCATGGGAATAAGACATTGGACGGATGGCATTACCGGAAGTGAATATTCTTCGCCATGGGACTGTCCGATTAATTCGCTTTTGACCCATTTGTTCACCGATGTTGGCCACAGTGATGAAGCTCAATTCGGCCGAAGAGATGCAACTCTGAACAGTGATTTTAATTATGCCAACTTTAGAAAAGTGTCCGCCAATTAATTGGCCATGCCAAATTTGACCTGCTTGGACGGTTTGTCCGCTCCAATTACGATGTAAATGAGCACAAAGAAGAGGCCGGTGAAGGCGGACACGTAGAAAATGGAGGGCCATCCCCCGAAGAATGCCGTTTGGGCACAAAGAGCGCCCGCGGTGGGCACAATTAGCAGAGTGCCTGGGGCAAAAGGGTAAAGCAACGAACAATCCCAGAATTTGGAAGCCCCTCAGCCTCCCGGGCCATTATTCCTACGATGGCGGGGGACCCACCGAATTGGCGTCCGCCGGTGGCCAAGCCGAGGGCGTAAGAACGTTCCGAGGAGGGAAACCAACGTGTGGTGTAAAACAAATGGATAAATAAGAGAGCGATTTGCATTAAGCGGGCAATTATTTCCCAAAAAATGAAATCAAAAAATGCGGCGGCCTACCAATGAATTTATGGCCGGCTGCAGCAAAGCTTCGGCCAAACCGACAAAAAAGCGCGCACCGATGGCAAAACCAACGCTGAAAATGGGAAAAAGCCGAATGCCATAGCATAAATAAATATTCACTTCCATGTGGCGGTCAGCGGAATGGCAATGTTAGCAAGGGAAGCAAGCAGTACACTGACGATGATCATATCTGAGAAGCAGCTTTTGTGATAGATGAACAACGGATGCAGCAAAAAACGAACATTTGGCGTTGAATTTATCGGCCATAAATCCGGTTAAGAGCATGCACAATAAGCCGGCATTGAACGCGGCGAATATCCATCCCTGGTCCTTAACAGCAAAAGCCAAAATTGCTGCAAGCAATTGAATGAGCCCAAAAAGCGAATTGACCTCTGCCGACCAATTGACTTTAGGTGCTCCCCCTTTTTGGACATTGTGCCCAATTGCACCGTTTGTGGTCCGATTGTTGGCAATGCCATCTTCAACCATACACACCTAAAAGAACAGTTGACACTGTCCAAAGATGGAATGAATGAATGCCATTTTGACCATTGCCATGCCCATATTGCCATTCATCATGTGCACAGAGGCAAAGCATAAGCAAAGCATTGAGGCGGTAAGCATTCGATAGGAAAGGAACCATCGAAAGCCGCCATTATGCTGCTCATAATGGCATTTGTGCTGCTGATTTTGTTGGTCAGAAGCAGTGACTACGGGATGGACAGAAGTGGCCATCGAATTGGGAGAAGCAGCAGCAGAAGAGAATTGAACAATTTGTGCTGCTAAATGAACTGAAAGTGTTGGGCCGAGACGGAAATAGGCGCAATTTTTGGGGCGGGGGACAACGGACAATTGCAGCGGCGGTGGGCCCGGGCCGGGGCCAGGGATTAGCCTCCGTTGGATCAGCTAAGTCGTCAGTTATAAGACGACGGAAATGCTGCACACTTTGCTAAGCAATGGGACGAGCGAAGGGAAAGGAAAAGCAGCCCAATTGGGTAATTTCACTAACTATTCAATGAATTATTATTGTGGGCTAATTTTTAAACGAAAGCGCTTAAGGGGAAAATTTGGGGCCTAAGGGGGGGGGGGATTTGATTGCCATGGTATACCTGTCAAGCCACAAAATCCTTCCGTTTTGATTAAGTGGCCACTGGGACAGAAAAAAAAAACAATTTTTAGGACGGACAATAAGTGCATCAAATGCAGCCATTCGGCCGATGTTTGCAAATCCCCGGCGGCTCGGCTCTTCACTCTTTTTTCATCATTTCAATTGTTCCATCGGCGCCAGGGAAAGACGACATTTGATTTGGGAATGGGACAAGCTGTTATTGGGTGAATGCGAGCTCAATGCTCGTAAGTGTAACAATAATTTATGAATTAATTCCGTCCATTTTCCATTTTTCTTTTTGTCCACCGTTCGCTTTTATCCCTTTTTGCTCCTTTTCTGTTTGTTTTGTCCAATTCTTCCCAATTGACCCATTCATTAAGCGACTTTATCCCTCCCGGCTTTGTTTGTTTGTCCTAAATCCGGTTCCGTCCGTCCGTCCCTTCCGCCACAAAAAGTCATTCATTCATTCGCCCACCTCCTCCCTCAACTTCAAGCTGTTCATTCCGCTCTTTAGCCATCGATGATATTTGATATATTACGAAACAATGATCGATTCAATTCATCTAACTAATTAAAATTTGATGAAAGATTTTGTTGGAGAAGTCATTCTAGGGGATTTGCAAATCTTTGGGGAGGGAGCAGAGGCAGGAATTGGCACCGCTCGTCACCAAATGATCATTATCCAGCAGCTAAACTATTGGCCATTCAGACACCAACCCCCACGGGGATAATAAACGAAGCGACAGGCACTGAACTGAAACAGCTGACGAAGAACACAGACAAAGGGCCGAAAGCACCAAAACATTGAATTGCCCAAATTGTCACCCAAAGAATGTTATGTAAGGGAAGGGAAAGGCAAATCAGACTAAATATCCATTTGTCAGCCCCCTCATTTGGATGGAGCGCATAAAAAAACCCACCAAAAATTTCTTTATAATTTACAAAACATGGCTCGAATTTCATGTTGCGCTACAATTTATGATACTCTCACACTTTAACATAATATTAATAATAATAAAAAAACAGATCAGAAGCAAAAACCATAACATAAGGTAAATGAACAGAAAAACGAACGAACATATAATCAATCGAAGAATGCAATGACCATAATCAGCAGAAGTCTATCGCTCCGACCAAATAAATTTTTTGTAACGCTTCACAATTCGTCCCATCCATTCCATTCGCTTCTCATTTCTGTTGTCCATTCCCAGCGCCGCCTTGCCAATAGCCGCTAAAATTGGAATTTATATACGGAATTTAGGAGGAATTCACAGAGACCTACTTCCAAAGCGGATTTTGCTGGTAGTACTGCTAGAAAAAGTTGAGCAATAAAATTGAACAATTAAGCAAAACCAGTGATATTGATCACCTGGTAGTACTGCCAGTACTGCTGCATCTGGGTACTAGCCGCCTGAGAGGAGGCCGAGGAGCTGGAATTGAACATGCCGGTCACCGGATTTGCTCCGAAAGAAGCGGGATCAGCCGCCTTTGTGCCTCCGCCCTGTGTAAGCAACAAAACTAATGGGTTCAGACCGGATTCAGAGTAAATTGAAACGAATTTGAATTTTCCAGGGAACCACGTCATTTAAAATTCGAACTGTCCATAAATGCTGATATCGGACCAATCCATTCCCACTAAAACCAAATCATACGCACATCGACTTTGCCCCAATTAAGACGGAGAGTTTGGCCCATAAACTCGTTGCTGTTCATCTCGTGAATGGCCTTCGCAGCAGCCAATTTAGTCTCATATTTAACCTGAAAATTAGCAGTTTTTAAAAGCAATTTCTCATCAAAAAAAATTACAAAGGCGTATCCCTGCGGCTTAAAATGGCGAATGTCCAAAACATTTCCAAATCGTCTGAAAGTCTGTCTTATGTCCTCCTCTGAACAAAAAGTATTTGTTTGCGTCTATCAAAAAGGGTCTACCAGTCGCGCCGGGGGGGACTCCACCGACGTAAACGGAAGTGTTCTCTGGGCTCGTCTGCGCCATAATTTCGTCGACGGTCGGCTTGCTCGAATACTCAATGCCACCGCCCATCGCGCCAGGCTTACGAGTTGCCTACAGAAAAGTCAACAAATAGATAAGCACAGAACGACAGAGTATTTTATTGAAATTCTCCAAAGACAACCTTTTTCCGTTCTTCTTTCGAAGATTTCTTTAAGTGAAAAGTAAGATAAGCTTTTCAAGTTTTATTCACCCAATTCGTTCGAATTGTCCGCCGCCCCAACCATTGGCCATTCATTTGCTCGATGGCACGCTCCGCTTCCTCACGCTTCGGAAAGGAGACAAATCCATAACCTTTGGACATCAGAGTGGTCGGGTCGCGAATGACTTTCGAATCTCTGAAAACAAAACGCTTTTCGGGACTGTTAAATTCATGCACTCCTGAACAGAGCAAGACCAAGAAATGTTCTTTTTGATTACTTCCAGAAAAAATAAGAGAAGACAATAAAAGCACTTATGTTGTAAGTAAAAGCCTTATTGGTTTTTATTGCATTTTTGTTAAAAAACTTGGGGGCCTCCCTGGATAAGGGGCTTGGTTTATGAGCAAACTGACTAAGAAAATTTATAGAAAGAGGGGCAAAATCGCAGCACGGGAATCTATATATTTTAGTTTCGTTAAATAGGTAATTTACTTACGAAACATCACCGAATGGAATAAATGCGTCTTTAAGCGTTTTGTTGTCGATTTCGGGTGAAAGATCGCCAACGAAAACGTGAAAATGTTCTGAAAAGCATGTGAAATTGACACTGGTCCATAAGTGCAACACCAACTGCTCGTGTCGATTTTCTGCTGGGTCCCCGGCTGAATGGCCCAATTGACTTTCATCTCCTTAAAAAGGAAAAAGTTAAATTAAGTCGTTAATGGAACTGACCTTGTCAAGAAGAAGACGCCGATTCATCGATTGCAGAGCTTGGGCAGCTGTGTAATGGTCAACGAACTCCACAAAAGCATAGGGGTCCGAACTCGACTAAATTAGGGACTGTTAGAAGTGAAAGCAATGGCGGACATTTCCCTCTCCAATCTCTCAAATTTATTTGTTGTTTGTCAAATTGTGCAAATGTTTGGCTTATTGTGGGGCAAGCAATAATCAAAAAAAAGAAAAGAAAATTACGAAATGGTACTTAGGTCATAAAGGTTTGGTTGTTTTCAAGTGTCGAGTCTGTGACCGCATCTTCAATGCCAGAGATCAGAGGTGATCTGTGTTTTCAGCAATGATTTCGAATTATTACAATATAATAGTAATAAGAAAAAAAAAAAGAAACAAAGGCCTCACCGCTTCGACGCCTTTCAAAATTTGTAAATTTACAAAGTAAAAATGGACGCCTCCAAATGTTTGCTTCCCCAATGCATTAACATTACTAGTGTATATCTCTATAATGTAAAACGACTACGGCTCAGTTCCAACTTACATCGAAGATCACTTTGGTTTTGGTGACCGGACCAATTTGGCCAAACAAAGTGCCGATGAAGTCCTCGGTCACGGACAGGTCAAGATTTCCAACATAACTGTCCACACAATTACATTAAAGCTTTAATTGATGGAAGTCCTTGAAAAGATTCACATGGTCCTCGGAAGTCCATCATCGGTCTTCAGATCAAAGCCTGCATTCTGGGCAGCCGCATAATGGTAACGCGGGTTGTAAGCACCGGTGGAAAAGTCCTCACCACCATAGCCATAGGAACCATAGCCATAATTTGCATACTATTAAAAAGAAATTTAGGTAATTTAGTAGTAAAGCTGGTTCCCCCCCCCCTCCTATTTTATGAAAAAAAATTCCAATTTTTCTAAATTTTAAAATCATTTTGAAATTTGGGTTTTCGACTTTTTGGCAGGGTCCGGGGTTCGAATTTAGGTGAAACGCATGCCAGATATGTGATCGGCGATCCCGATACCCCTGAAAAAGTTTCATGAAAAAAAACTTGAAAATGGGGGGGGGGCAGCTTTACAATTACCGAATTTTATTGTAAAAGGCTTTTAAACTAAAAAATGTACTCACCGCCATAACAGAATATTACGATGTGTTAAATGAATTATACACCGCAAACAATATATTCTTGAATCTAAAACTACAATACTATAAAACAGAAAAAAAGAAACAATAAAGAAAATAAATGCATTATGTTTTTGTAAATACATTTATTGATCTAAAAATAAAGGAAAAGTCGTAACTCGCGAATTGGGATTAAATGTGCGGGACAACAACAGCTACATGAAGATATGTATGATTAAACGGTAAAACCCGACTCGTAATGGTCGAACTCGTACTACTTTACCCGAGAGTGTAGGCAGTGAGTGGTTAGACAGTCTATACTTATAACAGAGGTCGCAGTACGAGTTGGGATAGTAAGAGTTCGAACAGTACGAGTTGGGTGTCGTTCGATTAAACAGATATATATTAATTACATAAAAGGCGCATTTGCGCTCGGTGATAAATAAAAATTGAAAAAAAAAAAAAAATAAAGAGAATGACGAAAACTAAAGTTTCTTTACATTTAAGCACATAGAAGTAGTGTGAATTAGACATACATAAATAAATACGCATAAAAATCTTTAAATGTATAAGAAAATGCCAAAAAGTACCGAAGGTGTCGACGGAAAAAGGCTGAAACCGTTAAGAATAGTTTAGATTTGCCTAAATCGTTTCAAATTTGAAAAATTCCCATTCAAAGTCGGGATTTGCAAGAAAAGTGCAAAGAAGTGGAGATAGCTGATCAGAACTGTTTATCGTCTTTCAATCCCAAAATTCTTTGTAATGTTGCGAGACATTTGTGTGCTTCAAATCCTTCAATTTAAGTCTCATTTCTTTTAATAATTTCACAAATTCCCCCCCCCCCCCTCCGATTAAAATTAAAGTTTTTTTCCTCAAGCTCCCAATTGTTGAAAAAAAAATATTACATATTTATTAATTCATTTATTTGTCGTTAAAAAATGATCATTTTCTTTAATAAATTCATCGAAGCTGCCAGGCAAAATTTGTTCGTTTAACATTTCATGACACATGGGGCAATTTGTATTCAACGATCTGAAAGGATTAATGAATTGTGCCAATTTTTTGGATGCGAAATTCGGAAAAGAACAGCAAAACGCACTTATTAAATTCAGAGAAATTTCCAGGAAAATGACAGTGCGGGCAAATGGCGAAGTCCGTCTTCAAAATGTGCCGACCCTTGGGGAATTTAAGTGATCAGCAAATGAATTAATTATGACACTTTTACTGTAAAAATGCAATAGGGAATAGTCTTCTGACAATTTTGGCAGCTCAGCGAAAATTCGCCCACGGGCACCTCACAGAAGGGACACGGCGCGCGGAGCTCCTCCTCATCCGCCGGCACATTCGGACCAAACTTTCTGAAAGCAAAAATTCGAAGCATTTGCTGATCAGATCAGTGCCCGCCCGACTTGCCTGATCACCAATTCAATTTTCTTTTTGTATTTCTCGTCAATTTTTTGTCGGTGGGAAGGCTGCATCAGTTGGGAGGCGAATTTGAAGGCCGATCTTTTGAAGCCGGCTTTGAGAATGGAAAGGATTTATGAAATCGAAGAATCAGTTGGCACAACCTTTGGTGCATGTGATCACAGCACTCGTCAGAATTTGTGCTGCATCTGATCGGATGATCAAAGATCGATCATTTCCCTTTAGGCACTCCGTCTGAACTTACGCGCCGGGAATTGGCCAATGTTTGCCACCACGCGGCAAAGCAAACGCGCGCCGGCAAAGTTGTCGCCCTTTTTCAACAGAATTTTGACCAAATTATAACTGTGCAGAAGCATCAGCGAATCTTCCATCTCTGACGGCGTTCGGATTCGTTCGCGCCGAAGAGTTTGGCACATTCCTTAAGGGGGGACGGACAGAAAGAAAAGGACGGATTGTCCATCGACGGACGGACAAACCAAAAAGCAAATCATGCGCTGTTTTGTAGAAGCCCTGTTGTTGTTGCTCGTTCGAAATGATAAATGCCATTTTGGCCGCTTCGTTGTACATTTTCAATTTGACATACAATTGAAAAAGATACTTTGGATCCTCAAATAGTTAGTTTTTGTATGATTTTGTTGGATTGATCACTGATCAGAAATAATGCAAACTTTTGGGCTTCCACCGCCGCTGTCGCCCATCAAATGGGCGATCAGTTCGTCCACGAGCTGTTTGTCGTCCGACTCGGCCACATATTCGACCGCCAGGCTAAGTGCTTGCTCCTCTTGTTGTTGTTCACTGATCAAAAGTGCCAAAGCCTAAAAAACAATTCGAATAGATGAAATAAATGATGTATAATATCAATGACAAATGAGTCGATGATGGCATTTTGTCACGACAATGTGCCACCTTTTTGTATTGTTGGGCCATTCCTGCAAATTTCCCCCCGTTGAGAACATCGCCCTCTGCTTGGAAATGGTCTGACAATTGTCCATAATGACTCAAAACGATGGCGTCCTTTCGCTGTGTCCCTAAATTCGTTTCAAAAGAGCGCGCATACGCTCTCATTTGGCCACTGCTTTTGGCCATATCGAATGCTTCCTGAAAAAGAGGAGGGTAAATGGCAGAAATGCCATTGATTAACCAATGCCAATAAACCTGGTAACAGTGCGACAGAACAAGAAACTCAATGGCCGCTTCGTATCGTCCAAGGTCAGAGAAATAGCTGATCAGACAAAATGATTATACTTTTGGGTGGGGTCAAAAAAAGGGACAACAAAAATTGGAGAGCGAGATGGAATGAGAGAGAGAGAGAGAGAGAAAGAGAGAGAGAGACAGAGAGAGACTGAGAGAGAAAGAGAGAGAGTGAGAAAGAGAGAGAGAGAGAGAAGAAGAAGAGAGAGAGAGAAGAAGAGAGAGAGAGAAGAAGAGAGAGAGAGAAAAGGAGAGAGAGATAGTCGCCAATTTATGGACTGATTGAGCATTGAGCAGCCAGTTCAGCCTTCTGCTACCGCTTCTTCTTTCTTCCCATTTCTCACCTCGCCACCATTTTTGATCCCTCCACGCTTTTGCTCTCCTGTGCCAACTTTACCGCTTCATTCACTTTGTTCAAATAGCGAAGCAATAAACGAATTTGATTTTCGCTGTCATGCGCCCTCTGATAAGCCTTTAAGGGAAGGGAAACGCGAGACTGACAAATGAGTGGGACATTTTCGGGGGAGGGGTCAGAGGTCGTCCCCCCCCCCCACCCCGGGCGCGGGTCATTTTCGGGGAATAGTGAGGATTATTTTGGTAGGACGGATTAATTTACACTAATTTGTGGGGGGGGGGGGGGTCAAATTGCGTTCACTGACTTTGAATGCTCTCTCATAATTTTTGTCCTTCTCCAAGATTTTTCCGTATTGGCTCAACAGTTTGGGTGATTGGACGTGCTCCATTAATTTGTGAACTTTTAAACTGAATTTAAATGCTATAATTCATTTTTGGATTTTTTAAACAACGAACAGATTTCGGCTCTTCAGATAGGCTGCCTGAAATGAGATTAGAGAGTGATAGTGATCAATCAATCAATGCATTTGATCAAACCGCCGCCCGATCATAAAATTGGCCAGCCTCATAAACACTTCCCGCCTCGTCAAATTGCTGCAAAAATATGCAAACATTTTGCCAATTGGCCACATATAAATCACTCTGAGCTGTTCCAACACAATGCCACAATCTCTTTTGGACATTCGACTTGGCAATTTCAGTGCGACCTCAACGCCCCTTAAGGGCATAAGTCCGTTTGATCACTTAACTGAACATTCACACTCACTCACCTCTTCAGATCACCCATGTGAAGTGCCATTCGTGCCAACCTTAATCATGTATTTTTAAGCCGGCTTAGCTTGGCTAATCCGTTCCACTTCGATCTATCAATTTACGCTTCAGCTTCTTATGCTTACCCAGCTGAGCAGACCCAATTGTGCTCCTGCTGCTGCTCGCTCAGTGTGTTTTGATCTCCGCCGATCAGTGCCTCGTCATAATAGCGAAGTGCCTCGCCATGTTGGCCCACAAATTCGAGCTGTATTGCGTATTCTTTGGCGATGGCCGGCAATTCGTCCGGCGCTGTCTCTCGCGCCAATTGCAACGCCCTCTCCCAGTGCTGCACGTCACGACGCATCTTGACAAAAGAGGCATCAAATTGCCAAAATTTGAGACGCCGCGACGGAATGCCAATAAATTATACCTCCAGGGAAAGTTTTGTTTGCGAGGAGTTGGAGAAGAATGAGTCCGCCTCGTCAAAATGTCCGAGAAGGGCGGCCACTTGGCCACTAAGTATTTGCTGGTCTTCGACGTTCAACAATTCTTCGAGTGCCCAAACCATCGCCACGTCGCCGAGATGCCGAAATATTCGGACAGCTTTTTTTTTGGAGGGGGCACAAAAAAAGTTAGTGCCTAATTCATCACAAAAGCTCATCATAAACCGAGTTCGATGTTGCTGTCCAACATTACGGTCTCGGCAAAATTGCGCCAAGCTGACTGATCTTTGAGGTCTTAGCACAGAGAATAAATCACTTATTTAATAACTTTTACACAAAGTTCGGACCTTCGCAAATTTTCCACGCATTTCTCCACCGTTTCAGCATAAGCGACTGTTGGAGCAGTTCATTCAGCTGCCAATGAATAAAAATGATATTCAAATGTAAATGCCACAGCGATGGCACGCCAATTGGGCCATTCCGTCGGCACTGACCTCTTTTGTTGTTTTGCCGCCAAACTGTAAATGATTAGACATTGCCTACCAGGCCTGTAACGAGCAGGGTTACTCCGGGCTGAACCCCTCACCCTCATTAAATTGAAAAACGTAAAAAATTTAACCCAACAATTAAAAATTTCCCGATGGATCGCATGGATTTGATAAAAAATTTTATTGGACATAGTCCCCCCATGAAAACTCCGAGATCATTACGGTCGTGGTAATGACTTCAACTTCTTTTGCATGATTACTGTATTTTGATACGATACTCTTTTGTGCTGTTTTTGTATTGTACCTGCGTTTCCGTTTTATGTGACTTCAGCAAAATTGTGTTGACACGTCCATTTTGGGTGTGGCAATGGACAATGCCTTTGGAGAGAAGAATTGGCACATTGCCGAAAGGGATTTGTACGGATGAAAGGAAGATGACACTGTTTTCTGCAAAAAATTCAAACAATTGGCCAAGTCCAATTTTGGATTTGCTTTATCCCCCCCCCCCCCCCCCCCCCAAATTCATTGACTGATTGACCTTTTCTCACATTTCGTACATGCATAAACACGAAGATGTTGTGTTGATCGTGCACCAAAAAAGTGTCTTTGTCCACAGTGAACGATTCCCAAAGGCATCCACCGCTCTTTTTTGATCAGAATATACGGCAATTGGCTACCGTAATCCCCCCCCCCCCCCTCCCCCAAATCCCAAAACCCACGAGATTACTGCTCATAAAAGGTCCCTGACGGGGGATTTTGCTCAGTTGATCATCCGCCGGGGAGTAAATGTACAAATCGTGCACATCATCTGATCAAAATGCCGTCGGTCATTCATTTGTCAGTGAAACATTGGCACCTTACCGTGGAAAAATGTTCGAATTCCGTCAGGTTCACAGAACAAAGTTCGAATTTCGGACGAATGCTTAAAGTCGCTGACGAAGCGCCCGTGGGCCAAAGAGAAGTAATTGAGGAAGCGACTCTGAAGTGACACTTTAACAAATCGCCGCAATCATTTCGAATATTTCCTCCCAATCACTTTTGTGGAGTAAATGAAGAATTTATCCGACAAGTCGGCATCCAAAATCACATCTCGCGGGTACGTCTCGTTGAAGTCGGGAAAAAGCACATCTTCGGCCGAGTGATCGGAAGAATCGGATTGGTCGTCTTGGGAACGGATGATCTGTGGGGAACACGAAATGTCGGGAATAAAATATCGGCGATGCTATGTCTGGGATCGGGAATGAAATGCCAGGAAAAATTGTCTGGGTTTGAGAATGAAATGTCGCGAAAAAAACGTCGGTCAGGGCTGACCGAACAATCAACGGCACATCTTTACTTTGTGCAGATGAACGCGATTGTCCAGACGTGCCATTGCGAATTGGCGGTTCAGCTTCATCTTCATAATAGTGGTCATGTAGTCATGTTCGTACAGAAAGGCAGTGCCATTGCGCTTGATATCGTAGAACCAAGCTTTGTTGTTCAGCACAATGGCAATGTGTTTGGCACCGACGGCGATCAGTGAAGGCTCAACTTTGATGTTCAAACTCTGAGAGGGCTGCTTAAGGAGGGAAAGGGATAACAAAGACAAAGACAGATAAAGGGGGAGGGGATAAAGCAAATCACTGACAACATCGCCGTCCTGGTAAATGCTTATCTCCGTCAGCGATGCCAAAACGGCAATTTGAGTGGACGAAGCAGCGGCGAGCATTGGCAATTTTGTCAGATACACGCAAATGGCACCCGATCGAGTCGACAAGGCGGTCATAGAGCCGTCCTCAGAGCACGCGACTTTGACTAATCCGCTGTCATCCGAGTCCACATTGATCAGATCAGAAATTTCCCCCAATTCCGACAAATCACGTCCCTTCAGTCTGATAAAAGAAATGCTTTTCAACTGCAAAATGCTTGAATTGGACACTTTACAAATTGTCTCCGATGGAAAACATTTTGCCCAAAGGCTCGTTGATGGCAATGGAGGCCAAGCTGGCCTTGTATTCCTGAATGGAGAACAGTTCCTGACTGATCGATTCGGCCGATCGCTCTGCCGACAGACAAACAATAAAGCCTTGATCTAAACAACTAATGTTGGATCAAACAGAATTTGCCTTTTGGCACAAACCAAAGCCGACAAGTAAATTGCCATTGCCAAACCTAAAAATTGCATTTAGTGTCCAAACTCTACTAAATATTGCTCACCAAACTGTCTGCACCAAATTGCCGTACCGCTCTTGGAATTGGAGATTGGTCGGCTGACTGGGAGTGCTTAGTCGAACAATCATCAAATTTCGGCAGGCGACAATGGCACTGATCTGGTGGCGTAATTCAAATTAACGGATAATTTAACGAATAATCAGTCATTTCATTCCCAATCAATGATCTTCCCAAATGATCAATCCGTCCTTCCCACTGATTGGTCCTCTGATCAACTCACAAAATCTTCTTCACGCTCGCCGCTAAAGCTGCGAAACGCGGTGAATTGGAGTTGGGCAATTTCGCCGTTGCATGAGAATGTGTTGATCGTTTCCCCCTCGGCGTTGTTCAGCGTAATCGAAGTATCTTCCGATCCGAGCGCAAAAATAGTCCCTTCCTTATTCCATGCGGCTGTTCTGATCTCTTTTTGGTGCTTTCCCATCACCGGCACTTTTCTTTTTAAGGCAATTTTTAGGGAGAGAAAAAAATAAAAATTTTCGAATAATTTAATTATTAATTCTATGATTTTTGTACCGTGAAAGTCGGTAGTTAAGCAGAATAAAGTTTCCTCTGTTGTCGCCAATTAGCAAAACCGACGAATTCGGAGCCCAACACAAAAAAGTCGGAAGAGCCCTTTTAAAATGGCACCAAAATCACTTTATATATAAAATGGCAATCATTTCCAAACTGACTTGGCCCCAGTGGACACATCGATTGTGTGAATGTTATTTGTCGAACATTCGTAGAGAACCCAAAAAATAAACATTTTTACCGATAATCAATGGATGTAATTGATCTGATCCAAAATGGCATTCATTTTTCTCGACAAACCAACCAAAGTGGATGATCGCGAATTGGTAATGGCCAGCACATCGCCTTGCGAGTCCCATTTCATGGAAGTCACTTCCCTGACAAATGAGGGGGCAGTTGGGTGGGGGGGGGAGGGGAGGATCTTTTGGAATGGGTGGTCATTTGTCATTTTGATTTTTATGAATTTGTTAATCCAACTCATTGATGTTGAACTCTTCCGTCACTTCACTGTAACGGTTGAACAGTCGAACAACTCCGTTGCTTCTGTTTTTGATCAAAAATGCATTTTTGATCATTGCTACTGATTGATTGATCACCCTGCAATTGCGACATTATTCCCTCCGGGGCGCCACTCAAAAAAGAGGGCACCAATGCCATACAATTGGGGATTTTGTTCACGGAAGGCAAGCTAAACCGATGCATGATGATGAGATCAATTGATGGAGCACGGAAAAAAATGGACAAACGGACAACGAAATGAATAAATGGACAAACGCTCGAATAAAGCGAATAAATGGACAAACGGACGTTTGAATAAAGTGAGTAAATGGACAAACGGACGAATGAACGAAGCGAATAAATGGACAAACGCACATTAACGAATGAATAAATGGACGAATGAACGAAGCGAGTAAATCGACAAAAACGGACGAATCAACGAAGCAAATAAATGGACAAACGGACGAATGAACGAAGCGAATAAATGGACAAACGCACATTAACGAATGAATAAATGGACGAATGAACGAAGCGAGTAAATCGACAAAAACGGACGAATCAACGAAGCAAATAAATGGACAAACGGACGAATGAACGAAGCGAGTAAATGGACAAACGGACGAACGAACCTTCATCCGAAGAACAGCTTCAACAGCAGGTCAAAATTATAGATCAAAAGCATGCAGAACAACTGCGCGCCTTTTGGAGAATTGTCGTCATGCCAACGACAAGTGTAAAATAAACTCGACAAAGTGCCAATTGCCTTTTCAAATTCCCAACTTCACAGCTTTTTCAGTGTTTTGTTTATGCCTTTTGTTGTCACTTTTTAACAAATAAATAATTGTTATTTTTTATTATATTTGGATTAAAGAGAAGCACAAAAATGGCAGCTTTTGATCATTGATGGGGCCAATATGCGGCGACGGCGTGGCCAATCGATCGACCGCGGCGCGGCGTTGGGTTGTCTCGTCGAGTTGGGCGGCTTGGGACCATAAAATTTTGGGGATCATTCCAATTTCATATTCGCTCATTTTTACGCTGATAAATGCTACATTACGTCTGTTAAATTCCATTTAATAAGCTTTCCGTTATTTATATGGACGTGCAAAAAAAATTTACGTTTTTATCGGAAAACTTTACGGCGATAAGGCCGAGAGAATGAACGATCAAAATGGGCAGACGGCATGACAAATGCAACTGTAACTTTGGGTTGGGGGAAAGGGCGGAGGGGGAGGAAACGGGGGGAGGGAGGGAGGAAACGGACGGGGGAGGGGGGGGGGGGGGGGGGGAGGAAAACGGGGGGGGGGGGCAGGTGAGGGGGGGGGGGGGTCGTCAGAAAAGTCATCGGCCCATTTGCCCTGTCTCTCCCCCCTTTCCCCCCAATCCATCGCCGTCATTTTTATTTTTTTTTTGCTCATGCAATATTATGTATGTATTTGTCAAATCTATTCATCTTTCCAGCAAAGTTAACTTAAAAAAAAAAACTTTATGCGGAGAATTTCTGAGAATGAATTTATTTGTTTTTGCATTATTTGGGAAATAAAATAATTAATTTTGTTGGAAATTGATTGACACAATTTTTAATACATTTAAAATTATTAAATCGATGGCACCAAATTGCTTATTCTATTGAAACTTGGTGCTGATCATTCATTTGGGGAATATGCTCACTAATCCATGGAAAGAGAACGAAATGGAAAAAAACAATGGCAGAAAACGGCATAATTCGACGGCATCAAATCGTACAGCGGCAGCAGAACGAATGTTCGAATCGGAGAATAATAAAAAGGGAAGAGAATGGACAAAAGCGCAAAAGGGGAACGGAGATGAAGCAATGCCAAAGGAGGCGACTGAATGGGCACAAATTATGAGACAATGGCCAAAATCGACATTTTGTAAGTCCACAGGGGGCAAAGGCCAACGATGGCACAGCACGGCCATTGTTGGCCTCGTCTACGGCATTGATCAGTGATCAGTTGATTTTGTGCCATTTTCAGTTATTATATGCAACGAATTCTGCGAGCGGTTCAGCTATTTTGGAATGCGAACGGTGCTGACTTTGTACTTTTTGAATGTGCTCAAATTCAGCGCCAACAGTGCCACAATGATGTTCAACGGATTCACCGTCCTTTGCTATTTCACGCCAATTTTGGGGTAGGCTTTCAATTTAAATGAGTTGACTGATCACTGATCAAACGAAGCAATCAATATTTGTGTATTGATTGATTTTGGAAACTTTTAGTTCAATTCTTGCGGACGGATATCTTGGAAAGTTCAAGTAAGTAAGCTTTTGTGTCTGTTGTTATTGGCCCCATTCGATGAATAAAGAAGGGACTGACTGTCAATGGCATTGGAATTGTAATAAATTGCATTAATTGTCACCAAATTCGAAGGACCATTATTTTTGTGTCAATTTTGTATACCATCGGCCAATGTGTGCTGTCCTTTGCTTCCACCCAAAATGGCTTTTCTTCGCTTCATCCCTGGTTGGATATCCTCGGATTAGTCATCATCGGCTTTGGCACTGGCGGCATTAAGCCGTGCGTCTGTTCGTTCGGAGGGGATCAGTTTAAGCCGTATCAGCACACAATGCTGTCCTTGTTTTTTTCCGCCTTTTACTTCGCCATTAATGCCGGGGCAATGATCTCCACGTTCATTTCGCCAATGTTTCGTGGTCAGTTGATCAATTGATGCCCCCACTACCGTACATTGGGGGCATATAATTACCGTACTCTCTTTCCCAGCAACGCCGTGTCTGGGCCAAGACTCGTGCTACCCAATGGCATTTGGCGTTCCTGCCGTTCTGATGATTTTGGCAACGAGTCGGTGGAATCATAAAATTCAAATTATCTCAATTCTTAAATAAATCGCATTTTGCCACAAACAATGATTGATTTGTTCCCATCCCATTTTCAGTTCTGTTCGTGTCCGCCTCTTTTTGGTACAAAAAGCCGCCGCCCAAAGAGAACGTTTTCAGCGAAGTGTACAAAGTTGGGAAGGTAAGAATTTGAAATACAACCAAAGCTTAGACAACGACTCTCTTCTGCTGTTGAACCACCCATTTAATGTTTTTATCCCTACTCCCTCTCTACATATCGCTTTATTTTCTCTCCCCTCTATCGCCTCTTTTTTCTCTCCCTCGCTTTATATTTATATCCCCCATCCCCTCTTTTATTGCCTCCTTTTCTCTCTCCCCCGCTCTTTCCCCCTCTATGGCCCTTTCTCTCTCTTCCTCGTTTTATATCTCTCCCCCCTCTATTTCCCCCTTTTCTCTCTTTCTCTCTCTCCCTCTGTAAAATCTCTCCCCCCTCTATTTCCCCCTTTTCTCTCTTTCTCTCTCTCTCCCTCTGTAAAAGTACCGAAAATTGGCTCAATTCCCGGATGAAGCCCACATACCGTATGCTTATATTAGAGCCCCGGGGTCTACTTTAAACCCACCCAAGGGAAAAAAGTACAATAATAATGGCTTGATTGCGGTCAATCAGTTCTTGTACAGAACTTAGCCCATTTGTATTGACAGAAAGCGATGGTAAACAAATGGCGAAGCGATGTCAGCAGAAAGCACCCGCACTGGTTGGACTATTACTTTGACACGCATTTGTGCATCTACGACACCAAATGCGAGGAGTTACGCTCTCAGAAGGGCGACCCGAAGGCATGCCATAAAGTGAGGCAACCAAACGCTTTCATTTACTTTTGACGTTCGAGAGTCTCGATTTTGACCCTGAGAAAAGTCTCGAGTTTTTGGGTTTCGAGTCTCGGGATTCTAATTAGAATTATGTCAATGCTTTGCCTCCCTCCGATAATTAAGCGCCGCTTTGTCACCGATGTGCAGGGCCTTCTTCGTCTGTTGGTCGTCTATTTGCCCGCCCCAATGTTTTGGGCTCTATACGACCAGCAGGGCTCGCGCTGGCTCATTCAAGCGGTCTGTCAGTCAGTCAGTGATCGATTGGTGATCGCTGGCGGGGATGGACTCGGCAATTTCAAAATATGAAAACATTTGCTTGCCATAGGTTATGATGGACTGTCGCCTGTGGGGTGACACGCTTTTGTTGCCCGATCAGATACAAGTGTTGAATTCCGTGCTAATTCTGCTGTTCATCCCAATCGTAAATTATTTACAAATTAAATTTAAATCAATTTTTTTTTAAATATTTCCTCTGAAATCAATTTTCTTTTACAGTTCCAAGTTGTTGTTTACCCAAGCATTTCTCTGTGCTGCAAAATCACGTAAGTTGCGTTGGTCGAATTGCGTGCCATTTGCAAATTCCGCCGCTTTTCCTTTTCGGCATTTGCGCCATTTCGCCTCTGTCCCCAATTCAGTCCCTTGCGTAAAATGGTCGCCGGCGGACTAATCGCCGCCGTCGCTTTTGTCCTTTCGGCCGCCGTTCAGTTCAGAGTCAATGTATTATAATGTTGTTGAGCAAGGCAAGCTCCTCACTCATTGTGTGCCTTTTTGAGGTCACTTTGCCGGACACTCCGACGGAAGGCAATGCTTTTGTGTCCTCAATGAACGCCTTCAATAATTGCACTTTAAATGTTTGCGCATTAAATGGCGGAATGGAAAATTGTCGGACATTGCAGCAAAATCGGGTTGATATTCCGCAACTGTTTAAACAGTACCGGCACAGACTTTCAGACCCTAACAAATACAGACCGGGAGAGACCCGAAATGTTCCAATTGGCAGCTGGACGCCAAAAGTGGCGAATCAATGGGACGGGCGATTGCGATGAGATGGAAACCATGGAATTCGAACAAATTCTGCGTGCCGGAAGCACTTATTGGATGATGATCAGTCCGATGGGCGTTTTGTTCGGTGAAGCCGACACGGACAAGCCCAAGGGAGGCTTGGGCGAGTTCAAAGTCGGGTGAGTGTGGGGCTTTGATCAAAATGCCATTTGTCTATGCCGAAATCCGCCACAGATTCACCTTGGCGCTGGAAGACATTGCATACCGCGGGAACTTGGCATTGTGTCGATATCGGCACGAAAACAATAGTTCCGCTAAGTGCGACCCGCGCAGGGCAGAGGATTTTGTAGCATGGCAAGTGGAGGACGGAGATCTGAGCGCCGAACGCGCATTTATAATGCAAAATGGACAAATGGCGGCACACAATTCGACCATTTACGGATATAAATCTGTTCGCTCAGGCAGGTAATTGACAAAAACGAGTTTAGAGCATTAGGAAACTGTAATCGTTTTTTTGGTGGAAGCTGTTCTTGATGAAGGAAAGGCCCAAAGTGATTGGCCAAGAGACAATTGGCGGCGATCAATTGAATCTGAATGAGACGGGAATTGAATTGGAAGTGCGCACCCAAGGCGGCGTTTACATGGTGGATTAAGCATATCCAATCAATAATCGTGCTGTTTTATTCGCTTAGGTCGCACTGAGCGGCGCTCTCACCGTTGATCAGACTGAAAAGCGCGTCTTCCAAGTGGTGCCGGACAATTCGTTGTCCATTCTCTGGCAGATCCCTCAGATTATGGTGATCACCGCGGCCGAAATCCTTTTCTCCATCACCGGCTACGAGTTCGCCTATTCTCAGGCATTTACCACCTTTCCGTTTTTGTGTTTCCCCTCAAATCTTTTCTTCAGGCCGCTCCATCGATGAAATCGCTGGTCCAAGCACTTTGGTACTCATTTAAAGCATGAAATTAATTTGGATTTAAGAGAGGATGACGCTATAATGGGATACTTAAGAGAGGATGACGCTTAATTGGAATAATTAAGAGGGGATTAAATATAGAGGGGATGACCCGTGTGGGTCAAGGGCAGTTCGTACAATGGCAGTTCGTACAATTTAAAATTGTAATGACTATAACTTTTTTATTAGTCAACCTCATTCTACAAAATTGGTATCATTCTAAAGCTCTATGTGTTTAGAAGCTATTCTTAAGCAAAAGCTAAGCGATTAATAAACTCTTGAAAAAGTTACGGTTTGTAAATTGCGAAAAATTGAGAATTTCATGAATTTTCATGAGTTTTACTTTATAGTTTTTTTAAAAGTGGATTAATCGCTTAGCTTTTGCTTAATGATAGCTTCTAAACACATATAGCTTTCGAATGATACCAAATTCATAAAAATTGGCTGAGTAATAAAAAAGCTATAGTCATTACAATTTTAAATTGTACGAACTGCCATTGTACGAACTGCCTTGACACCGACCCGTGTCCCTCCTTTAGGCTAATGACCACCGCAATTGGCGACGTGATCATTTTGCTGATTACGCTGGTCGCCTTCCCCAACTTAGCCATCGAATTTCTTTTCTATGCTGGCGGCATGATAGTGGTCATTGGCATTTTGGCACTTTTGGCCATTTTCTATTACGAATACAATGACTACACGGACATTGACAGTCCGTCCGCAACGGAATCGGAAGCAAACAATGCCAAAAAACAGACACAGAAAGAGCCGTTGTCGGGAAACGGTCGACCAATGCAAATTTATGGCACAACGGACGAATAAAATGGCGAGAGACGGCACTTATCGATTGATTTTTAAATGGAAGAAACGGAATCTGATTGAAGTGGCGGAGGGGGCCTTGACCAGCATCAGCAGCAGGGAAAGCAATCAATCAAATTTCGAGGCCGAAGTCGCGTCCAGCAAGCGGCCTGCTGCTGTTGACAATATTTGTGTTGTAATTATTTATCATTGATTGTTCAAATAAAAGTCGAAGAGAGCCCCTAATACTCGAACAAAAAATTAGTGTTTTCGAAAACTTAAATTAACATCTACAAAATAATAATTCATATATTTTTTAAAATTCTGGCGAACTGTCCCATTTATTAACAAAGACTTTTTGTAAATAACACAAAAAATGTGTTCAGCTGAAAACAATCCAAACTATATTTTGATTTGTTAATTTTTCTTTTAGTTTATTCATTTTATGTTTCCTTTGCGTGTTTTTGTTCGCTTCTGCGGCACTTCGTTCGCAAAAAAGTGCTTAAAAGGGTACAAATTCGCAGAAATATCCCCCGCCGACTGTGAAGAGCAGCACGTGAGGGGCTGGGGCCCTGGGGGGTCATGTGTGAATTCGGCGGGGAATGCCGTCATTTTGAAGCACAAAAAGACAAATTGCGTCGTCAGGGTTGGCATTAATTCAAATTTGAAAGAAAAAAAAGCTCTTATTTAGGTGCACGAGTCAAGAAAATTGTATGAAAATATTCAAATTGCCTACAAAAGATTAAAGGTCGATTTTGTTTTTCTTTGCTGGAGGCTAAATAATTCAATTCGTTTTTTGGCAGAAAAATACAAAATTTGCTTAATTTAATTTAAACTTTTAAAGCTTGTGGTGGATCGCCATTTGAACGGGGATGATTCCTACGAAGCACAATTCGAACATTTGAAGAAGAAATACGAAGAAAAGACGCAGAGAACAAAGGAAAAAAGGAGAGCGCAGGCGGAGGAATTCAGAAAAATGGGGGAAGAGATGCAGAGGAAGGAAAAGGCAAAAACAAATCGAAGAGGGGAAAAGGAGGAGGAGGAGGAGAAAACGGATATATTTTAGGACATAAATGTTTGTAGCCATTCAGTGATCATTCTTTTTAAAATTGATTTTTGAATTAAAATTTTAATTTAAATTACGCGCATTTGAGTCGGCTCTATGGCCCGAATAAGTGCCAATGCTAAGTCAGTAAATTGCGGATGAGATGTTTGGTCAATGGGTAGCGGGAGAGGGAAGATTTATTATTCGGCAGACAATTAAATTAAAATTAAATTTTTTTTTATTACATCGATTTACTTTAGTCATTTTTCTGCGCTTTTCCTTTGTCAGTTAGCAGTTCACAATAATTATCCATTCCTCAACATGCATAACATGAATTTTCACAATTGCCCACTTTTCTGTTCGAATTTCGGCATTTTTTATTTTAATTTTATTACCTTTAAATGCAGACGTTGCCCCGGCAATATGCCAGTGATTATTATTATTACACAAAGGTTGGGTGGGATGGGGGGGGGGAGACCAATGTGGGAAGAGTTGATGGGAGAAGAAGGTAATTGTGCCGCGGCAAAACCACCCCCCGGGACTGATGGGGGCGGGGGGACGGCAGGGCACTCACTGCCCCCAAAGACAATCGTTTTCTGTTTGTTGTGGAGGGGGGGGGGGGAGGGGGAGGGTGCCACATTTGCATGCCGTTTATTTGTTGTGATGGCGTTGATCATTTGGCAAAGAATGGACGATCGATCGGATATTGTGGTCAAATTGGTTGTTATAATACCTAAACCATTTTTTGCCATTTCCATCTCATACCTTCCTTCGTCAAACCAGTTCATAAAGTAATGTAGCTCTACGTCCGTCCATTTTTGGCAATGCCATTGCCATTTATCTTTCACTCAATGTTAAACCCCCTCGCGCTTCCGCCTCGGCTTTGTTCCTTTTAGGCAATCAACGCATTTTATCCTCTCTCATATATCCGCTCTCCCTCCTCGACCGCCTTTGCCTTCCTCCCGCGCCCACTCATTTCATTTCATTTTTCCCCGCCCGTCCTTCTAACCCATTCTTCCCGGCTTTTATGTAATGGCTCACCACCACAAAAGGAATGCTAATGAGCTGTCGGGGTTGGCACTAAATCCGATCCCTCCCTTTCGCTTTTCCTGCATTTTTTCCCCCGAGGCGTAGTAATTGCCTGCGGTGTCATTGATGGAATACTTTGACACCGGCGGACTGCCCTAAAGCAATGAAAACGGTGGTCGATGTGTGCGGCGGTACGACTGAGTTCGATTTGACCGAACAATAGAATAGTGGCCCTCCTCCGATGCTTTACTTATTGCTTATGTTTTGCCATTGTCCATTCATTTCCACCCATTTTCACTTTTCTTCGCTAATATTTTGTCCAATGCTTTCGAAATTACTTTTTTAACCCTCCAAAATTACCTTTTTTCTTTTAAGTTCATTGGCCATTCTCTTCGCGTGCCTTTCCCCCCATTATTTTCCGTCTGTTCCAAATTCGTCGCTTTTAGTTACAAAGTGATGAAAATATATTTCAATTATTTGTTACGTCAAATTTTGTGTTTAATTTGTCCGACGAATATTATTTTTTGTTCAATTTTCTTTATTCTTGGCACTCTCTCCGTGATCCTGAAGAAAGGATAGCACTAATCCGGCAAATGTTTTTTGGGAGTCCCCCCGCATTTTGCCAATCCAATTTCCAATCTCAATTTCAATTTCACAATTGTTTAAAATGCCGGGGAAAGCATCGAATGTTCCTTCTTCTCCCGCAATTAATTTTCAATTCCAATTCAATCCTTTCCCACTTGTTAATCCCCCTCTTCAATTGTCAATTGTTCGACGGCATTTCATCCATTTTCTTTGCTTGTGCCATTCTCTGCCAGATAAGCAAATGCCCTTCTCCGCCGCCTCATTTTACCTAATTTTAATTTATTTCGGATTTGCATCCGAATTCGAATTGGCCTTTTTCCGCTCTGTTCTCAAATTCCCAACTAAAGCCATTCCTACAGAATTATTTTATTTTTTCAGAGATTTTTTGCATTGCTTATCAACCATCGACCAAATTGAATTAAAAGAAGCTTTTTCCTTTCCCCCTAATCCTTGCCCAATTATTTCCTTCGACTTTTGACAAAAATTCATTTTGCAAATCCATAATCAAAACCGTTCGTTTATTTGGACTTCAACTCGCCGCTCTTTGGACTTATTTTGCTCCTCCAATGGGCGGAATGTTGGCGAGTTGTCAAAGTGACGAAGTGCGGGAACAAATGTCCAAAAGCAGAGCGATCGAGAAGCAATTAAGCAGTGACAGGAGGATGGCATCAAACATTATCAAATTGTTGTTGTTGGGTAAGCAGAGGAAAGGGCCACCGATCACCGAAGTGACCAATCAATGATCAGTCATTAATCGATGATCATACAGCTTGATTAATGATTAATCAGTGATCAGTCATTGATTGATGATTAATCAATGCCTGATCACTGATTAATCATCAATCAGTGACCAGTCATTGATTGATGATTAATCAGTGACCAGTCATTGATTGATGATCGATCAGTGATCAGGCATTGATTGATGATCAATCAGTGATCAGGCATTGGATGGTGATCAGTCAGTGATCAGTCATTAATTGATGAATTGAGTGATCAATCAATCAAAGAAACACTGCGCGATTAAGGGGCCGGAGAATGTGGAAAATCGACAGTGCTCAAACAAATGCAAATATTACACAGTAACGGCTTCACCGAGGAGGAGATCAATGAGCGAAGGTAAACAAAGCAGCCGACCCGCCGATTGGTCTTGACTAATTATGCCATTAATATGCCCATTTTTATGATCAATAATAATCTTATCATTTTGTCAGGTCCGTCGTCTATTCCAACACCGGTACATTTAAGCGGCCCACTGATTGTTTGTTGATGTTTTGTTTCCTCTGTTCAGTCACTTCAATGGCAGCCATTCTGAAGGCCATGGACACTGTGCTGCACATTCCGTTGGAAGATGCCGCCAAAGAGGTGATCAGAAGCATTGATCAATCAATAAATGGATCAATATGAACCGTCAAATTCCCTCCAGCAAAACAAAACGGTCATTTTCCGAGTCATTGAGAACGGAGAAGAGAATCAACCGTTCACCGATGCGGTGGCCAACGCACTGATCAGTCTGTGGGGTGACAAAGGCGTCCGAAAGGCGTACGACATGCGCAGTGAATTCCAACTGAATGACTCTGCCAAATAGTCGGACAGCCAAAACACTCATCAAACAAACAAATCCCCCAATTGCATTCAAATCCCTTAAGTTTTCTTGATGCTGTCCAACGGTTACATGAACCCGGCTACAGACCAACGGAACAAGACATTCTGTACTCGCGAGTGGCCACCACGGGGGTGGTCGAAGTCAAATTTATGGTGGGCAATGGGCGGCATGGATAGTAAACCAAGAACACAATTCCATGTTTATTTAGATCAAGGGGAACATGGAGTTTCGTGTGTTCGATGTTGGAGGTTTGTGCATTTTGGGGGACATGAAGCAAATAAGTGCCAATCAAAATGTTAAGGCCAACGATCGGAGCGGAGGAAATGGATTCATTGTTTTGGTAATGCCCGCCCGGGGCAATAAATTAAACAATGGCACTTTGTCCATCCACTAACAGACAATGTGGAATCAATCATTTTTATCACGGCAATAAGTGAGTATGACCAAGTGCTGTTCGAGGACGAGACGACGGTGCGTTTTGCCCTAAAATGCTTTTGCGGGTTTGGGCGACTCTTTGTTTGGTTGTCGATCAGTGATCATTGATCACTAATCAATGATCACTGATCAATGCTTTCTTTGCTTTTACAGAATCGAATGATCGAAAGTATGCAGTTGTTCTCGTCCATCTGCAACTCGTCTTGGTTTCTCAACACGGCGATGATTCTTTTCCTGAACAAAAAGGACCTTTTCCTGGAAAAGATTCAAAGAGTGAAGTCAGCCGAATAATTAATTACAATTATTCAATTTTTATTTTTCAATTCTTTGGATCATTCATTCTCTTCTGTTCTTTTCAGTATCACCACGTGCTTTCCCGACTACGAAGGCATTATTATTCATTTAAAATATTAACCAATAATTTTGCATTTTTAATTATTAAACATTTTGTTAGGTTCACAAAATTACGACGAAGCGGTCGGCTTCATCAAAATGAAATTTGCGGAACTTAATCAGCACCCGGAGAAAAAGACAATTTACATGCACGAAACTTGCGCCACAGACACAAATCAGGCAAAAAAAAATAAATAAAACAAACAAATGGCACTCAATGCCGGCGCCATTCAACGCACAAATTTCAGGTCCAATTGGTGATCAGCTCAGTGATTGACACAATCATCCAAAAGAACCTTCAAAAGGCCGGCATGATGTGAAGTGACTGATCAATGATTGATCAGTTTATGAAGTTCTGTCCGCCCACCGATTGTGCTTCCTTTTTATTCGCGCGACCATTCCAATTTTCACATTCGTTGATCTCGTCAAATTTCACAATAAATTTTTGTAAATATTTATAAATACCTTTTATTAACCGGGGAAACGACAATTTTAGTCTGAAGAATATTTTTGTCAAAGATCATTAAAGGTTTGAATGAATTTCATTCACTTCAGTCAAAGTTCTTTCATCAAGCTTATGTGTTGGATTTCGTTGGCTCCACAAAGGCATTCATTGCCCAAGGGTTCCTTGACCGATCAGATCAGTCTGATCACTCTGATTGACTGTTTTTCCGATCAGTGACTGTCGTCAGTGCCCGCCGCTGTCTCTGCCGCCTCTCCTCCAATGCCTTGGAACATCGCCTTCAGCGCTTTTTTCTCATTGTTCTCCTTTAGCCGTCTCTTTGCTTCAACTTCTGCAAGCGCTTTCTCCACAATTGCCGGCTCCGAGCATTTGCCACTTTCTTCGAGCCTTTTCAAATCGGACACTGCCTTTAATTAATTAATTAATTAATTAATGCTTTAATTCATTCATTGGTATTTAAAGAAAGAAAGTGTCCGTTTGCTAAGTCCATTCTTCGATTTCAAATTCGCACTTGGTCTAATTCCCATTTGTTGATGTTGGCCTTTGCCCTGCGAAAAAGCGCCTTTTCATTGTCGGGGTCCCTCTGCAGCACTTCGGTTGCGCAATTTGCCGCTTCGTAGAATTGGCCCAAACTGAGGCTAAACAGGGGCAGAGAATATCCATCCATCCACATCCAAAAGACTTGGGTCTGGTGGAGGTACTGGATGGCAAAATCTATTTTTGTCTTGGGAAAGGGGGAGGGGGGTACCTTCCCCGTGCCCCCCACCCCCCTCCCCCCCCCCGCTGCTGGATACCTACATGCCTGCCGAGGCGGGGAGACCCTTTACCTTTTTGGTGCCATTTAACCACTCCCTCCCCCCTCCCTCCTCCCCCCCCCCCTCCCTCTCCCTCCCGCTCTCCTTCCCCCCTCCCCCCCCCCCTCCCCTCCCAACCACTGACTAGCATTGGGCCAAGTTCAAGAACAGCGGAATGTTCTTCCTGTCCAGTTTTGTCCACTCCTCGTCCCCGGGCTTCTCTCGCAACATCAACTGATCGATCAGAGTCAATCCCTCGCGATATTTGTCCGACGCAGCTTTGAACTCTTTCTTAAGGCAAATGCCATAGGGGACGAAAAGCATTTAAGTGGCCACTGACCCGTCCAAAAAGTCGGTTTCCCTCCTCGCGCACCAATTCAGCATTAGCCAACCGTTGCGTCTCGTCCATTTGCCAATTGTCCACCGCGTATCTGTTGGACAATATGTCGAATAGAGCAGAAATGCCGACCAAAGGACTCACTCGTTCGGCGTCAAAACGCTGATAAGGTGAAAAACAATCCTCAACGGCCGTGGACCTTCTCGGACTAACTCGTCGAGTTCGGGATAGCCTACAGAGCAGCACAGACATCGGTCAAAAATTTGGCCAACACTTTGCCAATTAATTCAAACCCACCCAAATCGGTTACTCTTGCCGCACAAATGTGTCCAGAACTGTGCTCATATTCATGCGCAAATTTGGGATCGTTTTCAGCGCGCGAAATGTCCCTAAGTTTTTTGGAAATCATCGGAAAAGTGAGCAATTCCCGCGGGTCGAATACGTCGAATTGGGCAATCTGTGACGAATTTGAAAATGCCATGCCAAATGGGAAGGACGCCTTCGGCGGGCCCACCTCTTCCGCTAACATTGTCCTCACACAGTCCTCAAATAATGGCAACTGAAATTTCTTGCCAAAAACCATTTCCAATGGCTTTCCGTAGCCATTGGGCCAACATTTTTTTGTGCTATCGATGCATTTGTAAAGCGACCTAAACCATAAATGGCATCAAAAATATGGTGGGAAACGGCAAAAGACCGTTTTTTGAGTTCAAATGCGACCTGTCCTCGGGGAAAACGGCAAGCCGACTTTGCTCCGCGTCGAACTCTTCCGCCGCCTGTGCAATTTCGCCGCATTTTGGCGGTGCAAACACTTCGTAATGGAACAATGCTTTTGTGTTGGGTCGTTCATAATCCGGCAACTTTCCTACGGCAATGTTTTTCTTGGCAATTGCCCCACGGGGACAAATGAAAATTAAAATTATTTTTTTACCTTTGCCGGCACTCAAAATTTTTTTCAACGTCGTTATGCGTCGTCCTTTTGGTAGAGAATCCTTTTTCGCCCAATCTTTTAATTTTTGGTCCATTTTTCGATTTTTAATTAACTAAAATTGGAATTCAAACAGTAAAAATATCGATAAACTCATATGAAGACAAATCCCCTGCGGAGCACAGAGACAAACTGCGAGAGAGTGCAAAGAATAATGAGCGATAGAGAGAGAGAGAGAGAGAGAAAAGGGCAGAGAGTTCGTTAGCCAAAGTGCCATCTTTTGGTGTTGGTTGCCATGCCCAAATGCCAACAATGCGTCATCGAAATGAGTGCCACAAGGCCTTTTTGAGGGAATAAATCGCCAAACTCTTGAAGATGGTGGAAGACACTGGGACGAAGTGATTTTTATAATGTTCTAAATGTGTTTAATACAATAATAATAATAATAAAATTAGGGGCGCGTGCGACCAAATTGACGCATTGGCGCGGGAAGCGGAGGATTTGCGACAGCGATTGGAGCATGAGAGACAAAAGCTGAATGATATCCCAAGTGGGCGAGCGGGCACTCATTGCTTAATTAAGCTAATGATCGATCGGAGGTATTTTCAGTACAACAAGCCGCCGAACGATTGGAACTTTTGACACAATTAGTCATAAAGCAGCGGCGAGTGCTGAAAGGCCATGGCAGTAAGGTAAAAAGGGGGACGGACAGAAGCAAATGCAAATTTGGAAAGCCCATTAAATGCTTTTAGCCATTCATTTTAATTAAAAACAGCAAAATCGAATTTGTGAAATGCAAAAAGTGTGCTTGTGCATATGAGAAAAGTGCAGGTGCTGTGCATGGACTGGGCCCAGGACAAACGGCATTTGGTCAGCTCATCCCAGGACGGCAAAGTGATCGTCTGGGACGGCTTCACCACCAACAAAGAGCACGCGTTGACAATGCCCACCACTTGGGTGGGTGGGATCGGAAGCAGGGACATATTCAGGATTTGGATTGGGGGGGGGGGGTCCTTTATCCAGAATTTGGGTCTGGGGAGGCGGAGGGGCTGACTTCATTATCCAGGATTTGGGTCTGGGGAGGGGGAGGGGCGGACTTCATTATCCAGGATTTGGGTCTGGGGAGGGGGAGGGGCGGACTTCATTATCCAGGATTTGTTTGCCCTTTGTGCCTCAGGTGATGGCATGTGCCTATGCGCCGAGTGGCCAACTGATTGCCTGCGGCGGTTTGGACAACAAATGTTCCGTCGTTCCTTTGGACCCCCAGGAGGACATTCTGCAGAAGAAGCGTTCCGTTGCCACTCATACTTCGTATATGTCCTGCTGCACGTTTATCCGATCGGACAATTTGGTACAAATCATAAGGCATTTATCGGCATTTAGGCCATTTGTCCATTTTTAGCTTCTGACCGGGAGCGGAGACTCAACTTGCGCAATGGTCGAATTTAGCTATTAAAATTTGTGCAGGAAAAATGTTTCGTTCGTAATTTAGTGGGACGTGGAAAGTGGTCAAATGATCCAAAATTTCCATGGACATCTTGGCGACGTTTTTGCTGTCGACATTCCCAAATCGGACACCGGCAACATTTTCATCTCAGGCGTAAGTCGTTGTTGTTTATTCCTTTTTTCAAATTTTTCCTTCCCAGGGGGCCGATCGGCACGCCTTGGTTTGGGATATCCGAACCGGACAGTGCGTGCAAAGCTTTGAGGGCCACGAGGCGGACATCAACACAATTCGCTTTCACCCCAATGGGGACGCCTTTGCCACCGGATCGGATGACGCATCGGTACTCAAAAATGATCGAAACCGTTTTAAAAGTTCCCTCATAAAAGTGCCGACTTTATGATCTTCGAGCGGACCGCCAAGTTTGCGTGTATGAGAAAGAGTCCATTCTTTTCCCGGTACGCTTTTCGTTTGCGGTCAATTCCAAAATCCCTTCCCAACCCAAAGGTCAACGGAGTCGACTTCTCCGTTAGCGGTATTTTTGTTGCAAATGTTTTAAGCATGCAATTTGTCATATTTGTCGAAGGGCGCATTTTGTTCGCCGGCTATGGCGATTATCGCGTCGGCGTTTGGGACACGCTTAAATGTGTCCGGCAATTGATTTTGTATGGACACGAAAATCGCATTTCCTGCCTGAGGTGCAGGTCAGTGTTGGCCAAATGCTTCTTTGTTTCGGTTGATTGACTTTCACTTTTGTCTTCGTTCAGTCCCGACGGCACGTCCATTTGTACTGCCAGTTGGGACGCGTCCATCCGAATTTGGGCTTAACCACTGCAAAATGTTCAACGATACTCTAACCAATATGTTTGTTTGCTCTTCGTCCTCCCCTCCTCCTTTACCTCTCTCAAATCAGTCCACCATAATCTCTCCCCTCTCTTTTTGCGTCATAATTTTGCCCCATTTCCAATTTATCCCTTTGCCACTTTCCCCTCATTTTTTTCATGCTTTAGTCATATATACTTTCGATTCGGTTATGCTTTTAATCACACAAATCTCTGTCAAATCCCATAATACATTATAAATTGAATTGAGAATATTGTGTAAATTGTTGTAAGCAGTCTCACATATACTTTTCTATGTGAATAAAGAAACATCTTTGGATATTTTCACCCAACGGCCATATCAGTTTCCAATCGAACAAAACATATAAACCAAAACAATATAGGTATTGGTTGGTCAATATTTTACAAAAACTCGCTGGTTTATGACGGACCAATACAAAATCAAGAGCATTGTTTTCGCTTATTGGTTGGTCCGGGTTTCCAAGCTTATTATTCACTATACTAAATCGTAAAATCTACGAACTTTTAGCTCAAAAGATTTCAATGACGATAAAATCTTAAAGTAAATTCCTAATCCAATGGTTAAATTTGAGATGGGGGTAATAACGAACAAGTAAATTTTTTTTGTAATTTTTTATTTTTTTAAGGCCACTCACTGTTCACGTTTTGATCTCTTTTTTGATAATTCCAAACCCAGTATGAAAATAAATTAATTTTAGCCTAATGGCTGTCCAGCAAGAGTTTCGAACCGCAACGGTCTTAATCTGGTAACTTAAGCGCGACCGCGCGAGCGAAGCGAGCGCGGTGCGCAACAATAAAAATTCATATTAGAGCGAGAATTTCTAATCCATGGCCCAGAAAATTTGCTGTTTTTAAAACCGATTATCCATTTGATTTGAAAACTATGAGATTTGATGAATTGGAATTTTCAACAAGTTCACCTTGATAAAAAATTCAAAATTAAAAAAAATTATTGAAGGGATTGTCCATTGTATGAAAGGGTTGTCCATTGTAAGTGCATTTAAGGACGTCCTTTGCTCAACTGACATGTCATTTTTTTGCGAATTGTTTTTTTGTCTAAATTTTTTCTCTTATAATCAAAAACATATGTATTATATTTTATATGTAATCGCTCTTTACATTAATTCATTAATATGTTCTTTGATCTTTTCTTCTTCGAGCTGCTTATTTTGATGTTTCGTTTGTGATTAGAATTTGGGTACTTCAAGTTCTATGTTTATTAAGTTTATGGGGTAATACTTTAGGCCCATATTAATAAATAATTTGTGAAAAAAGACTAGCGAATCTCTAAATTTCCGACTTTTGTTCGACTTCGAGTCTAGGGGTTCGGAAATAGGTGAATAAAAGAGATCACATCAAAAGTATTACCTTACACCAATTTAGATATTACCCTCGTTCTAAATCTATCGATAAATCACAGAATTGTGACAATGTCTTTTCCCTGGGTTTCTGTTGACACTCGAAAGGCTATTCTTTGTGCGTTCGTTCCCGTCGTTCCCGCCTTTGTGGGGACTATGGTTGCGATCAAAGACGCGGAATTGCTTCGATTCATTAAGGTTTCCCACTTTTCTATATTGAATGATTTTGGTATTGTTTTTTTAGGACCATTCTTTGCGTTGCAACGACCGTTACAAATATGCCTTCTTGTCGTCCAACATTGTCGTCGCTGCTCCATTCGGCTACGCTTCGCACTTGCTCAACAAAGCTGGCGGAGGTTTGTTGCTTCATCAATGACATAATCGAATGTGAATGGTTTAGGCTTCTCTCGCACTGAAACCAAAATGGCTTTGGGACTGTACGGGGCGACTATTCTCAGCGGTTGCTTCTTGGTGCCTTTGCTCAAGAAGAAGAACATCAAAGCGGTATCGAATCATTGGCATCCATTTGACCCCTTTTCTCAACATCAACATATTATTGCTTTCAGGTGATTGCCAACGCTGCTGTTTTCGCTGGGTTTTCCATTGCCACCACGATCGTTTTCTACACCATTGACAAGACTGCTGCCTATTGGACGTGAGTCTGTTAACAAAACGTGCATCTGATTTTCTTCAATTTTTAGTATGCCTTTCACCCTTTGGGCTATTTTATTCACTGGACTGACAATGAAGGCAACTTGTGGAGCTTCTGGCGGTGGGGCCTCTGACAAATCGACGGCGTCGACTAACAGTGGTGCAAACAGTTCGTCGAAGAAAAAGACCGATGACGATGCAAAGCCCAATTCGTCGAAGAAAAAGACCGATGACGATGCAAAGACTATTGATTTTAAAATGTCTGGCAAGACCAGTGAGTATATGTAATTGCTGAGAAACTTTAAATGTGTTGTATTATTATATAAACTTCTTGTATAGGAATAAAGTCTAAAGGTATTGTTTTGTTTTAATTTGGTTGTTTTCTATAATGTCTTAACAGCATCATATGAATCCCTGCATTTTTGTTGGATATATTGGAAAGCAAAGTGTTGTCGGTCAATAAGATCACTAAGATGAAAGTAGCTGAAATCTTGGAGGAAATTCCCCTGAGGGACTTCATCATTTTCGAAAAAGTATCGCTTTCATATTTTGTTCGCCCAGTGTCTCGCTCTGAGCTCAGATTTGGTCACTCCGTTCTTGGCTTGAGATTTTTAAGTGTTTGGATTATCATAGGCCTCGTTTCTCAGGGAACACCCCGAGCTGCTCAAGCAGACGGCGATTGGGGCGCATCCGTGGAAGAGCGACCGTTGGAGGAACGTCTCCCGCAATATCTCGCTGAGCACATTAGTCTTTAGCCTTTAATCACAGGTGTTCAAGGGTAGGGGTTGAACCTATCTAGAGGGAGGGGGGCTCACTCCCAGAATATGGTACTTATGCCTCGAAAATAATTTTTCCACCTTCCCTTTTTGTTGATTTTTTAAAATTGAGAAATCCAACCATAACCCTCTGTTTACCAGACTACAAGGGTCAGCTATCGTTGTTTGCCTGACAATGCATTTCGTTCCGTTTGTTCTGGTCGAATTGCACTTTGCATTTGTAATAGAAGAAGGAGAGAAAGGCACTCGGCGTTGGGAGCCGCGAAGCGGCAACTAACGCTCGTTTTACATTTCTTTTTAACTTGAGTATTAAAAAGAAAATTGAATCTCGTAATTTAGAGCATTTTGGCATTCTGTTAACTGGAAAGATAAATGATCAATGACCATAAGCAAACCTTTTCCCGTTGATCATTTGCCTAAACACATTAAATTGCCTAAACATTAATTTTGCCGATTATCGTAATATTGCTTGAAGCTAAAAACTTTACATATAAGCCCGAAATTTCTATTATTTTCATTTGATGGCTTTTGGACAAAAAGGCAAATTATTGGCAGTCATTGGGGACGAAGACACTGTCGTGGGCTTTCTTCTGGGCGGAGTTGGTAAGCATTTGAATTTGATGGGGAAATTTTGCAATTTTTAAATTGGAACCATTAGACCGTTCCATTCGCCTTAGGTCAGTTAAACAAAGCGCGAAAGCCCAACTTTGTCATCGTGGACAAAAACACCAGCGTCGCCGAAATTGAAGACGCTTTCCGTACATTTTGCACTCGCGAAGATATCGCCATCATTCTGATAAACCAACATGTGGCAGAGATGATCCGATACCAGGCTATTATTTTTGAGTTTCTGGGGTTTAAGATTCTGAGTCCGGGGTTCGTAAGAGTTGGTCTAAATGGTTGTCCTAATCTGTATCCCCGAATCTCTCAAAATTACATGCTTTTAAAACAAGTATCCTTGATATACATCATCTAAATGTATTGTTTAAGGTGGACCAACACGTGGCAAGCATTCCGGCCGTGCTCGAAATTCCCTCTAAGGAAATGCCTTACGACGCATCGAAGGTACGATTTTTAGATTCTTTTGGCTATTTCGCGAACCAATCGGTTTTTCGTGTTCAGGACAGCATTTTGAACAGAGCACGCGGTTTAGTGAACAGTGAAGACCTTAAACCGTAGAGGAACACTGATAAATTGTGTAAAAACATTAAAAATGAATACACTTTAAAAATGAATTTGAGTTCTTTATTTTATCAAGTGTGTTTTTATTACATCAACATTTGTTTGCTGTTGTTTCAGTGATATGAATGGGCGTTCTTAGAAATATAAAAACATTCCCACGACATCCGTCATTATGCACAACAAAAGTTTTGTTTTCTGCACGCCCAGTCAGCGATTCATCACTTCTGCTCGTTGAATCGTTACCTAATTGAAAAATTTAAAAAAAACAAAACAAAAAAGGTAAATGCTATACATTTATGCCTAAATTTCCGTTCTCAGCAAAAAAGTTGGCATGGTTCGTGTCGAAAGCTAAACAGTCGGACTGCGAGATTGCTGCAGCAACGCCCTCATGGATGCCTATGAATTGTATTAGTGGACAAATAGCAGATTAGAAAGACGTTTTAATTATGGGGAACCAAAGAAATACTTCTTGGGCTGGCTTCCCAACATAGTCGTCGCCGATTGTTGGAAAGTTCCAACCTAAATAATCCATTGATTAAAGAAAATTTGAATATTCATTCACTTACTTGTATACAAAATTTTCTGCTTCCTTCTTGGTACCAATTAACTGAACAACCGCGTAAAACATTTGGTAACTTTGGCCCGACTGTCTGTTTTTTGGAAATTGAAAAAATAACGTGAAATGTTATGTCTGACTGACTCTTGCTTGTCCTGCTTCTCCAAAACAAGCATGAAAAAGGCGTTGTAACACGACTGCATCATCACCTGAATTAGCGGTTCAAAAAGGTCCAATCAAAATGTTGAATTTTACCCAATCGACGGCCCCGGGAAGGTTTATATCGGTTGCCAGGAAGACTATGTCTTCGCCTAAACAAGTAAATGGATGAATAGAAAACCCATGTGAACAGAAAGGAGGGGTCATCATCTCCCCTTATGCACAATCGAAATAGAACCTTGCAGTGTGGTGATTGACTTGTGCAGCTTCATCAAGTGGCTCATCACATCGGCCAGACTTCCCTGCCACTTGCAGGAAGCCCCGGGGCATGGACATTGGTAGGGACTAGCGCACAAAACCAGACAAATGACACAGATAGCAAAAATCATACTTACCGAAACTCACAAGCCTCTTCATGTTCAACTTTTTCATGATGGTAAAAAAATTGGGTGCATCCAGAATGGGCAAATTTGCAAGGAAATTGCAAGCTTAATTAACGATAACAGTAAGCGTGCGTAACAATACCGAATGAAGTTACCCAACCTCGCTGCAATTTTCTCCATCCCAAGGTTTCGTATGCTTGGAATTGGGCCTAAAATGCAATAAAATAATTAATCACAAATTTAAGAGATAACTATGGCAAGCAAACCTCGACAAGTGGGACATGCAGTGACCTTGGGACGGCAATTCCCACAGACCAAATGGCCGGACGGGCATTGAAGATAAGGAGGAAGCATGTAATCTGAATATTTTATGTTGAAGGTCTTTTATCTCGCTGGAACACACCAAGACAAACGGGGCACTCGAAGGCCGACAAAAACTCCGAATTTGAACTTTGTTGGCCCAGTTGCATAACACCAGAACCACCCGCCGCACTGATCACTGTTGCAGCGATCGTTTGAGAAGATTGAGGAATTTGTTGAGGCGCTGCCAATCCGGCAGGGATTGAGTTGACCATCATGGCTTGGAGAAAACATAAACAAAACTAAATATGGTTTATCTCACTAGCCGCCTGAGTGGACGCTGAAATTCTGGCCATGCTCCGTTGATTCACTGGGGCGGAATAAGTCATTGGGTCAATAGCGCCTGCGGAGGACGAAGTGGGCGAAGGTGGAACACTTTCCGAGTTGGACATTTCGCAACGCAACCTCCGAGACGATTTGTGATCGCATAAAACGTTGATGTAAAGTAAAAAGTACTAAGAAAGAGTTTTTAAAACAATGATTAAAAAATATTCTAAATAAAAGTTGAGTTACTAAAAAATATAAAAAGAAAGCAAGAGGAAGAACAATGGTTTATCATAAAGACGATAATGCAACAGTCAACAATAATTCGGCTTTAGAGCTCATCAGTCAGTCCATTTCGAATGGCTCACAAATTTTGTGGGATTATTCCGTCCCTCTGTGCCAGGCGCAAGATGCAGTCATCAGACTCACCCTAAACATTCCATGCCATCACCAAAACAATTTTTAACCCCAATTTCAGTACCATGTAACGCAGCTTCCCGCAAATTGCGTACTTAATCCTTTTGCCCGGGATCAAACGTCCGGTGGCCTGGTCCACCTCAACGACTTCCAACTGAATGGAGGCGTGGTCCTTCGCCGAAATGATTCGAGAGGAAGAAGAACTGACAAAAACAACAATATAATTTATAATGCCACTAAATTCCAACCATTTTCGCGGGACATACAAATCCACGAACTCTCCGGCGTCGTTTTGCATTTTAATAGTAGTAAAAGCGAACAAAAAATAAAAGCTTATACGAAAGAAAGTAATAATAATAGTATTGCTAAGGTCTTTCATTTTGACCATTTGTGCATGAAAAAGTGTGGCGTGCTTTGTATATAGTTTTATTGTTATACAATGCGATTCGTCTTTGTTTTCCCTATACAAATAAATGGAAGGACCACTACGGCTTTTTGACGTTATCATCCATTTCCCCCTCCTTTTTTTCTTCAATTTGGCCGGCCTTTTGGATGACTTTGTATCCGCTGGTTATCGAAGCGTCACGAAATGCTGGGAAAACCTCCCATGGCGTGTTCAAATCAAATTTGCGAAATTCCTGCGTCATTTCAGTTGGCTCATAAATGACTCGCATTAGTTCATGGTCCCAGCGCAATTCGACGTACCCGGACAATGGAAAGTCTTTACGTTGGGGATGACTAAAAAGGAAAAATGTTTTTTAAGGCGCACCCAAAGAAAAAAAAATTGCAAATTTTGTTATTGAATCATTCAGCTCACCCTTCAAAGCCGTAATCCGTCAAAATACGCCTCAAGTCCGGATGGTTGTTGAACCAAACACCATACATGTCATAAATTTCCCGTTCGTACCATTCTGCGCCGGAAAATATTGGAGTGATTGAGTCCAATGGAGCAACCTAAGCAAAATAAGGCGAGATAATGGCGTATGGGTTCAACTAAAACTCACTTCGTCAGTGTATGTCCGAACCCTAATGCGTGCATTGTACCGTTGAGACAAAAGAGCATAAATCACTTCAAAGCGGTTTTTCCTTGTTGGCACGTCCATGCCGCAAGCAAAAATAAAATTTGTGAATTGTGCTGGATGGTGCCCTTTAAGGAAGCTCATGACGGGAAGAACACCACTCGGATGTATCAGCAATTCCAATTCATCTCCACCGGCAAACTTTAACATATGAAACTCATTTTAATTTCAGGTCTAAAGGTCAAATAGCCACGAGAAAGTCGGAAGCTCGCAATTTTTCGTATCGATCAATATTAATGAAGTTGAAAGAAGCAAGTTTCGACTTTCGGACCGTAGACCTCATTACAAGATTTGTGGTAATCTAACGTTTACTAATCCCAAAAAAAATTTATTTCTTCACTGGGTCGAGGTGAATGTCGTCGGTCTGTTCACCTGGACTTGTTGAACGAACTTCGGCAAACATTTAGCTGCGTATTGGCCAAATAAAGTCAGCTTCTCCCGCTTAGTTTCATCAATTACATATTTTATGCCTGCCAAGTTTTTTTTAGTCTTAATTAAGTTGTCATAAAAGGAATATGTGTTGGAGAATACTTGTCTGTTTTTTCATTTCCTGTGCTTGTGATTCGGTGCCCGGCGCAGCATAGCCTCCAGTCTGGAAACGAGATGCTAATTTTGCACAACAGATCGGTTGCAATGTTTTAACTTTTCTGATCATTTTGACTAAAATGAAACCTAAATAAGAAAAGCATAGTTAGTCGATAGAATTAATATTTTCAAAAGTTGAGAATTGATAGTTGAAAAGCACGGGTAAAAATGTTTGCAGGCTTTTTAACTTTGTTGAGTTCGGATTCGGGGAGCGCATGCCAAACAAATAACATAACGCCAAATTTTGCAAACTCAAGAGCTATCGTATTTCAATTTATTTCAACTTACCGTATTTCTCTAATAGCTTCGACACTCCTCAAGGGTGGGCGGCAAAGGCTTCGACATTCGGACCATCTGAAATCGGTCGCTCAAATTCGTCGGATGTTTTGTTTGTCTCAGATTCACTTATTTAATTAATTTTTTTTTAGTTAGCTCTCGTCACGGACCAGATCCTGCTCCGGATTTTACATTCGAAACCTCTCCAGCAGGGTGGGCTTCAATTAGAGGGGTGGGCGGCTATTAGAGGAATACGGTAATCTTTTTCTACGAAAGATTTAAGTCGGCATTTCATATATCTCTATGGCTTTGTCCCATGCGCTATTGGAAATTGCGCAACATTTGCATTGACCAAATTCGATTTTTAGACACTTTTTATATTAGGTGTCAGCTGAAATATTCCAAATCCCCTTATACACAATAATCACAATAACAACAAAGTCTGACAATGTCTATTCGATTATTTGCTTTTTTTCTCATTGATTCATCACAAAATGGCAAACATTGCCACAATTATGTTCACTAATAATGCAATAATCATTAGCCCATTTTTTCGTTCGTCGGCAATTCCATTGCAACTGTCCCCGTAGCAGCAGCAATACGATTGGGCATTTGTGGATGAATTAAAGCAAATCGGCAAAGTGGCGGAATTTGTGCCGTTAGGGAACTGAACGAAAAAGGACAGCATTTTTCATTTTGTTTTCCAAATCCAATAAATTCTTCTTTTTTTTTCATTTTTATCTCACCGCGCAATTGCTGCTTTGGCATCCGCGTGCGATGATTTGCATAGTGAAGTCAATGGATTTGGTGCATGAGAGAGATGAGTTGGGACAGCTAAGCGCGTTGCCCGGCACGTCGGCGGCGGTCAGCGATTGTTGACTTTGGAAGCACTGAAGGGGATGCGCCCATGGGGGAAGAAGGAGGAAAAGGAAGAGAACGCCGCCGAAGGCGAGGGGACGGATAAAGGAAGCGGATGATGGCATTTTGGGAAGGGATTATGGGGAGGATAATGGACAAAATGTCGTGGACAGAAACTAAGCGAGCGGCAACAGTAACATTGATCTGCGCGGAATGAGAAGACAAAATGACAGGCTGAGAAATGTGACGGGGAAACGGCCACCCAATTCACTCAAAACTCAACCCACCGACGGCATTGGCACTCTCTCATTAGGTAATGTCACTCATTGCCAAAGAGGACAATATTTTCAATACAATGGTGGAAATGGATTTGACATATCCGCTATGGTTTTCGCTTAGCAACCGTTTTTCAATGAATGAATGAAAACTTGAAAATTTAGAGCAAAATTATTAAGGGAAAAATCAAAAAAATGTAAAGATGTGAAACTATAAAATAAAAATATTATTAAATTTGGAGAAGATGTATTTTTTGTTGACTTATTACTTACAATTACTAAGAAATGATGAGGTACATACAATGAATGATGAAATTAATTGGCACGATTTTGGGTGCCACGCCGAGGACGGCAATTAACCGCGCTTATTCTGTCGTAATCCCTTGCCGACCCCCGCCGGCGTTGTTCTTTTTCTCCCTCCATCGTCCGTCCGTCCGTCCATTTCATTTGCCCATTGAATGCCCGCAAATGTTTTGTGTGCCGCCGTTTCATGCCGTTGTTGCCCGTCTCCTTCTTCTGCTGCTGCTGCTACTGCTTCAGCTTCATCATCCACCAGCAGTTGTTCTGTCTTTGATCAAAGTCGGCTTCGTCGAGTCCGATCCGTTGCTGATCCAACTTTGTCTCCAGGCTTTGTCGGATGCCCGCGCACAGGGAAAGTGTACGACCGAAGAGATTCAGTCAGTGCTTGCTATTCATCGAATTTGTGACTGCAAAATGCGTCTGTTAAACTGAAAAGGGCCAAAACCGATTATTCGGATAAGTAGGCGGCTTAAAAAATTCAGGCCGAGAATCTTGGGAATTCTTTTTTTGTAATTAAGTTTAATTCAATCAATTGGTCCGCAGGTTGCTGAATGTGTCTTCGGGTTGTGGCACTTTGCCGGAGGCGTCTTTGGTCAGTCTCAACCAAAACCAAAGTGCCGCCTACGGTACTGTACACGTTGGAGAGCTGTATTTCTACCAAAAAGTGCAAGCATTTGTGGGCAGTCGCTGTGCGGAAGAAGCGCGCGAGTTGGGCCGACTTGCCAACTTTTGGCGAGGCAATGAACAAATGCCATTCTCGGAAATGATTTTGCTTTTGGAGTGACTCCTTCTGTAGCAATTCGGGAATGAATGCCATTCCCGAATGTTTTTGGAGTGACACATTTTGGACAATTCGGTGCCCTTTAGTTCCGTTGATAAACCGTGTCGGCAACAGTGCGGCACTGCTCCGTCGAGAATTGGTGACCACCGCGGTGCACGTCACTGACACAAATATTTACGGCATGGCACAAGCGCTGGCACAATTCGTTGCTGTCATGAACCAAAGCGAAGTTTATTTTAAACATTTAATGCTTCATTTCCGAAAGAATATGCTTGATGGATGTTTTTGTTGTACTCAGATTATTATGGTCGGCCCAAGTCAAATAGACATTGAAAAGCCGCCATTATGGAAAAGTTTGGCACGGATATTTGCGGAAGGGTATAACGAAACTCAGACTAAACCGAATGTGTCGGCCATTGTCGAGGTTAACCCAAACAGTTCGGACAGTCTGACAAAGGCACGGCTTCGACTCCGTTCGGCCACAAAAGGCAATGTGCAAATGTTTTTTTATGTTTGTGAATTGATAAGTGTGATTATGTTTTCAGTAATTGTCGTCGACGGCACTTTTGTCCGTCTCGGCACCGTACTGAATTCTCTCCAAATTGGGGAGTTGGGCTTACAGTCGTACATGGTTCTCCTTCTGTGCCCCGTGCAACTTGAAGCTTGCATAAACGGCACGGACAGTCAACAAAGCTCACTTCTGAGGACTCAAATTGCTGTAGGAAGTGTCGTTGTGCTGTCTCCATTCGGCGCGGATTGGGATCAGCAACAACAAAAGTTGGAGTCCGCTTATGGCTCGCAGGGCTTCATCTCGGTGAGAACAAGGGGATATAACCGGATTTCAGACTTTTTCCTGCAAAATTTCTGACTCATCCGGAATTTTTAATAGCACATCCGGGGTTCTATTAAAAGATATGTGAGTTTTTTGGAGTTTTGACTGAAAATCATCAAAATTCTTCAATTTTTCGGAAAAGCGATAAAAAAAAACTTCTCTCGCAACAATGAAGCTTCACGGAGGATCAAGAACTTCGGATTCCGTACTTTTTTAGGCATTCGGTTATATCCCTGTAAGAAGAGAAGGGCACTGACTGATTGAGTGCCACCCACTCCCATTATTCTCCCCCCCCAGAAATTCCTTCTGCAAGCCCTTTCCACCTACAATGGCTGCTTTGCCTTCTGCCTTGCTTCATCTCTCTCTTCGCCGGCTTCATGGACCTCCGATCCCTCCGAGGCTCCCTTCGCGTTGAATTTGCGTGGCCAATCCTTCAACGGTTCCCTCCACCGTCCCTTTTTGTCACTTTTTTGTCACCCCCAAAAAGGTTCCTTTGGCCAAGTGCAATTCGACTCGGCCCCCGTCTCCCTGCCTCAATTTGCGTTTCATTTGCTCTCTTCCCCCTCCGGCGCTTTTTCGTTGGCTTATTTGGCCTCATCCGTTTCTTCCTCCTGTTCCGTTTTTGGCTGCTTCTTCCTCCGTTTGGGGGCCAATGAAAGTGCCAATTTTGTTTGGACAAACCAACGGGGCCATACAATTTCCGAGAGTTTCTACACGGAAGGATCTGGCACCACAGCGCCGTATGTGGCAGCGGCAGTGGTCGTCACATTGCTAATTCTGTCAGTGGCGATTGGCTACGGAGTAAAGAGAAAGTGAGTTCTTTTTGAATAATGAAAACATATTAATGGCATAATGTGCAGAAAACGATTGGACGTTTATCGAATGCATTGGCGATTCGCGCGAAATCAACTAAAAGTGATCGAAAACAAACAGGTACTGATTTGAATGAGCCATTTTTGGCATTTCACTAATCCCATCGGTGGGAGAGGGACACTTTGATTTGCCATATATTCAATCACATAAAAGGCGTTCGTCCTTTTTTCAGTCCAAGGGAAAGGCCACTGGGCTTGGCCAGGAAGGCGCGTGGAGCAAACGACGGCAATTGCACGCGTACGCTCTGATCGGCACTAACAAAGCTGAATTCATTGCACTGCGTCAGATGAAAAGCATAAGCTGGGAAAAGGAAGATCTCCGTTTCATTTTTGAATTGAAGCGACTGAACCACGACAATTTGGTCAAAAAAGAAATGAAAACATTGACAAATAAATAAATTAAATAAATAAATAAATAAATAATACATTGCCATTTTATTAATTAATAGACGACTTTCATGGGCATTTCCTACAACGAAGGTGACCGCTTTTACATGTGCCATTCGTTGGTCGAACGGGGCACTCTCGAGGTGAGTGAAAAGTGCCGACAGACAAAAAGAGGGAACAATCTTCAGGATTATATCAACGATTTGGACTTCCAATTGGACAACACTTTCCGCTCGGCTTTTCTTCGCGACATTCTCAAGGTGAGTCTTTCATATATCCCCGTCCATCCCCACCAATTATCATTCACTAATAAATCCATCCCCAAAGGGCATCCAATATTTGCATAAATCCTCCGTCGGATATCATGGCCTTTTGAGTCTCCAAAATGTGCTGATCGATTCAAATTGGGTGCTCAAATTGACCAATTTTGGCATATGCAATTTGTTGAACAATTGCATCCAACGCGAACAGCTCAAATTGGTCGAAGTCATTCCAATGACAAGTCTCAACAATTAATCCCGCTTTATCCTTTACTTTAACCCTTTTCAGCTTATTTGACCATCGCACCCGAAAATCTGAGCGAAATTGCCTACGGCAGAGAATACCCCCGCGGATCATCTTTAGGGGATATGTACAGGTCCGTCCGTTAGGCTTTAATTCGAATGGTTTAACATGCCTTTTAAGCTTCGGCATGGCTTTATATCACATTTTGTTCCGTCTCGCCCCTTTTGATCGCACAACATTAAGTCCAAAAGAGATTATTGAAGAGGTAAAGCGCCGAAGTCTGAAGCCAATACTCGAGAACACTTCGCCAGAAGAGAAACCGGCGAGTGGAGAAGAACAAAATGGGGAAATGAATGCACAATTGGATTATTGACAGTTGGTGGAAGCGATGGAGCAGTGCTGGCAAAGGAATCCCGAACTGCGACCCAAATTACGGCATTTGGCCCAAGTGTTCTCCAATGTGTTCCAGGCAAAAATTGACGAGACTCACCAACCCCCCACCCAATTTGAACATTGATCTCGACGAAAACGCGGCATTTTGTTCCAGGCATCGCAGGGCAATTTGATTGATCAGATGCGAAGGATGAACGAAAAGCACGCATTGAATCTGGAAAATTTGGTGGCACAACGGAATGCCGAACTTGCGGTGGCTCGGGAAGAAACTGAGAGATTGCTCCATGAAATGTTGCCGCCGTCCATCGCCAAGCAGCTGAGGGTGAGCAGTAATCACCAAATGGGCAAAATGCCAATTTTAAAGGAGCAACAATCGGTCGAGCCACGTTCCTATGATTCAGCCACTGTGCTTTTCTGTCAGCTGGTAATAGCAAGTCCAAAAATAGTAATCAATCAATCAATAAGTGATTGATTTCGATCAGGTCGACTTCTCCACAGTGCTCAGCAAATTCCCGCCAACCCAAGTGGTCGACTTTCTGAACCAAGTATTCTCCACATTTGACAATATCATCCGAAATCATGACGCTTATAAAGTGGAGACAACGGGCGAGGTGAGGCTTAATCGGCAAAAATTGAATTGAAATGAAATGATTTGTCCTATTTAAAGACTTATATGGTTGCCTCCGGAGTGCCCAGCGAAAACGATGATCGACACGTATTCGAAATAAGCGAAGTGGCATTGGAATTCCGAGAGGCTTCCTACACATATAAGGCAGCCAATTTCCCCGAGTGGAAGCTTCAACTTCGAATTGGCTACCATTGCGGCCCAGTGGCCGCCGGAGTGATTGGCATCAAAGCGCCTCGTTACTGTCTTTTCGGAGATACGGTACAGTACAACGAATGTCCACTGACAGAACTTGGTAATTCTAATGGCTTGTCTCATTTGTCAGGTGAACTTAGCTTCGCGCATGCAAAGTAACGCCGCGCCAAATCAAATTCAAATGTCCGAATTGACTGCCCTTAAATTGATGGGCGTGGGAAAGTACAGACTGACCAAAAGGGGAATTGTGAAGGTGAAGGGCAAAGGCGACGTGAACACCTACTGGCTGAACGAACATATTGCGGAGCAGCAGCAGCAGCCGAAGCGACCGCCGCACTCCGCGACAACGGCGACGGCGACGGCCAACGGAATGCTGCGACTGCTGAATGACGCGAACGGACGCGCGGAGGAGGGACGCGAGGGATTGCGCAATCGAAAATCCTCCCAGGGGGCAAAGCTGCAACCGCCGACAGATTGAGACTGATCACTGATCAGGCGAGGGGAAAGTCGGGGTCGTAAAAATCATTATTTTTTGTCTACATTTACTTAGTTCTGAATTTTGATTTTGCGTTCCCACTGTTGATTTAAAGACTTTATTTTATTTCGGTTTCTTTTATAGTTTTCAAAATAAAAATTGTGTAATGGCAATGGGGAATGTGGGAACTGAGTTGCGAATTGGCAAAAAGAAAACCTCCAAATTGAAGTGGCCGTTTTTGGCAAGTGTCTGCCGTTTATTGATTGATTAAATCGGTTTTTTTGAACTTTTGCGCTGTGTGTGCCCAATACCGCTGCTGTTGGTGTCCTTTTGTTGTTATGTGCCGATAGTGCCCCCAAAACAGTTCAAATTGTTACGGCAACGGCACCGTTTTTATGCTTTAACTCCCCCAACAATCACTTCAATTCCTCTATTTTCCTGCCCAACTAAAATCAATGTTTTCTTTTTTTATTCTGCCATTCACTTCATTTCCCATCCCCTCCTCCCCCCTCCCTCCCCTCCCCCTCTTCTCTCTCTTTCTCTCTTCCTCTCTCTCTTTCCCCTCTCTCTGCTTTCCTTAATGTCTTTTTATTTTCTTATCAACTTATTGTACACAAAATATTTTACTTTGATTATTTTAAAAACAATTTATTTCATATATTTAAAGTTTTTATATTTTCCTTTATTTTTAATCATTTAATTTTCGGTGATTCAAAATTTTTTCTATTACTGTAATGGCGCCGCCTTCCAACATTGGCACTTTTTCCTTCCCATTTGATATGTTTTTTCCTTCAGACTTTAACAAATCCCCCCGGGCTAACCTTAAAGTTTAATAATTTTGTCTTTTATTTATACAATAACTTAATTTCAGCTATGGCTTCTCATCTCTTCCATTGGCTTTTTCTTAGCTCCCTCTTTTCCCTCCTTTTCTTTGTGCCGTTTTCGGACTCGGCCGATGTTCTAATTTGTTCCTCATGGCTTAATCCCGTTCATCGCTTTACTCAACGCGAATTGGCCACGGAATTGTTACGCCGTAATCATTCGGTCACTTGGTTTGAGTATGGCCTTAATCCGGTGCGTTGTTTGCTTATTCATTCATTCACCAAAAATGCCATCTTTTGTTGTCCCATTTAACAGCATCAAATTCCATTGCCAAAAGGAGTAAACGAAATATTCCTTCGAGTGGAAAAGGCCCCAAAGACTGCTGCCCTTCTGAACAAAGTTGGCCAAGTTCAGCTCATTTCGGATGACCATTTATGGACAGAAAACTTTTGGCATCCCGTGGAAAAGGCGGGCGGTTGGCTTGCCTCTTTGGAATTATGTGAAAGGGTTCTCGAACAACCCGAGCATCGAAAAGCCTTTGAAGCGCTTCTCGACAAATCATTTGCCGTTGTTGTGGTGCCTAAAAGCATTTGCCTTTTCCATTGACCAAAATGCCATTCCCAAAAGGTGGACGATTTGTACAATCCATGTGGCCTTCTTTTGGCAGGATTAAAGCGGTCATTGTTCGTCTATTGGTCAATGACCGGCCTTCGTACTGAATCAGCATGGGCCAACCAAAGTCCCAGTCCTCCCTCTTACATTCCGGTGCCAGGGACCGGGTTCGAACTTCGAATTTCGAATGTATTTTGGCATCTTAAATTCCTGCGCAGATTGACTGATGAGCTTAACTTCTGGGAGCGCAGCTATAACTTGTTGGCCCACCTTCGCCAGCTGTACATTCACCAGCACATTGTTCTCCGACGAATTGACAAACTCTTTCAGGTGGAGGCGGCGGGGGGGGGGGGGGGGGGCATTCGGAGTGCCGGCCCGACTAATCCACGGGCGCTCAGTAAAAATTAAAATTTAAAAATTCAATTCTTTAAAGATCCCTCCCATAATCATTTGGCACTGATAATTAGGCTTAACTATTAGTTTTTGTTAAGAAATATTTTCCTGGCAAAGTTGCCGACTCTTTTGCCCTCGAGCGAAATGCGTCCATCAATTTTGTGAATAATCCGCCCATTTTCGACTTCGCCCGTCCATACAGTCAGTCATTTGTGCTTCTTCGTTTACTATAATTTGCCTTAAATCCCATAAAGTGCCACGCGTAAATTTTGTTGGCGGATTGCACTGCAAAAACCAGAGCGAATTGACAATGGACAGCGTAAAGGACAACTAATCCGCCAACTTTGGCATTTATTTAATTTGTCAGAAATTGCTTCAATTTGTCGGTGCTTCTTCCGATCAGAAGGGCTTTATACTGATTAGTGGCGGATTTTCTATCCAATGGTCAAAAGCGCCACCGGAAGTGATCGTAAGTCACTGAGATTGGAAAAGAAATGATTTCCAGTCGAAAACGTTTTAAGGAGAATTTGGTTAATGCCATTCGAGAATTGCCGGAGATTCGTTTTGTCTGGCAGTACAACGGACCTTCGCTAAAGAATTCGCCTAAGAATCTGTTCACAGCTGAATGGCTTCCTCAACAGCAATTGCTTGGTCACTGACTTTTAAAAGATTTGGACCAAATTCATTTGCAACTGTCCAAAGTGTCCCCCCCCCCTCAACCTTGGCTTATCCAAAATGCCCCATTTATCTCATTCAAAAGGTGCCCATCCCATCCAAAGTCCCTCCCCGTCCCCCTTTATCTTATCCAACCAAAATGTCCCATTTATCTCATCCAAAAAGCACCCTTTAGCTCATCCAAAGTGCCGCGCCCATTTGTCCCACGGGGGCATGAACAGTGTTATTGAAAGTGTTTGGCACGGTGTGCCTGTTATTGGCTGGCCTTTGAGTTCCAATGGAAGGGACAATTTGTTGCGGGTCACCGCTCGTCTGGCGGGGCTAATGATGGACATCAAAAGACCGTCCAAACAGCAGTTCATCTCGGCTTTTCACCGCATTTACATTAAGCATTATAAGGAGGAAATGCTCATTTTTCAGGTCATCATTAATCAGTGCCTTGTAAAAGAGACTAATTGCATTGTCATATTCATCAGGATATGGTCATTGATGTGCCTTACACAGAATTGAACCACTCGGCCTTTTGGGTGGAATTCATTGTTCGTCACCAAGAAGTGCCTCATGCCCGTTCGGGTGCCGACGATTTGAATATATTCCAGGTAATTATTGCCAATTCGGCATCAATGGTTTATGGTTGGTTGACTTTGGTGGCTAATCGGTCCTTGTCTTTCTTTGATCAGTACTTTCTCGTCGATGTGATCCTTTTCCTCGTCGGCTTCTCACTCCTCGTCCTCTGCCTTCTCATATTTTTGCTCAAAATGTCCTTCCGTCTGATCATTCGTCTGATCAAATGGCCTTTTGCCGAGCGTCGAAGTGCAAACAAAGAAAAAAAGAAAAGAGAATAAAGAATGGCCGCGAAAAGGGCCAAATCAAAATCACTCAGAGCATTTAATATTTATTTGTCCACCCATAAATCAAAGTATGAATTGATTTTTATTCTCCATGGCAACGCTTTCGAATATTTATTTTAGAGTGAGGGGGCAGACGTATTTGGGGGTCAGAGGCTGATGAGATGAGTGAGTGAGTGCCCGTTGATGTGTGCATAAATGCCATTGGTCAGAGGGGGGGGGGGGTAATTTCTGTCCATAAACAACGTTTTCCCCTTCACTCAAACATTTGTTTCGCTGTAAATACATATTATTTTCCACAATATTTTCCATCGATGTCCTTTCTTTTGGTCGCCCCATTGGTCGACCTTTGCTTCAATGCTGCTTCTGTTCTGCTGTTTGCAGACAATGACATTCAGCTTACACACTTTCTGTGAGAATCGCTTAAATTAAATGGTTTATATTTCTGTTCGTATGCCCACCAATAAATATGCTTTACTTCCACAACAAAACGAAATTTTTGATGAAGTGACCATGCAAATTTTAAAATGCCATTGGACATGAATTTGTTAAACCTTTAAAAGGGCATAGAGATGCCTAATGATTGATTGGGTGCAATAATCCCTGACAAATGAATTCAATTCCTACCCCGTGCCTATATTTTGCTTCCAATTTCTCATCATTTAACAACCCCTTATTCACAGACTTCAGGACACAGTTCTCATTTTGTCGATCATCGGCTTGGCCATCCGCTTCTCCTCCTCTTTCGTGTTTCAGGCTGGTTTGATCGGTCACCTTCTCCGTCGTTTCTCCCTTTCCATCGTCGTCTCCTTCCTCTACCTCATTCTCTCCATTAACCTTCACATTTTCTCTCTCCGCGAAAAATGGGCTAACAATGGCAGCCGCCATTATGCGTTGTCCGGTTTTGTTGCGGTGCTCTTCGTCCTCCAAAGGACGAGTAGGAAAGGGAGGGAGTGGGTTTGAGGAGAACAAATGAAAAGTCCCTTTCAAATTTAGTCTCTGTGCTGCATTATTTTCTGTACAAACGGACACTTTTGATGCTCAGTGAGCCCAAATACCATCGAAGGTCGGAGTGGTTGTTCAATAAAATCAGCAAAAACATCGGCGGAATAAACCGTTGTCAGAATTAAAACATCCAAATATTGTATCGTCCCATAATCTGCATCTTACATATGATTGAAAATGTATGAACATTAAGAATTATCGTGACTTTTAAAATGCTAATTTTTTGCACATTAGAAATTCAATGTTGCAAGTAGGGTGCATGGACTGTGCGCGAATTCCCGGTTCTTCAAGTTCCCGTTTTCAAGAAAAGTCAAGTCACTTCCCGGTTATTGTGAAAAGTGGCCACTTGCTCAATGCTGATCTCACTACAGCCAAAAATGTCCCAGAACTCTCCCACCCATTCGAATACCAAATGTTGGCCCTGGATGGAGGATCAAAGCGTGGGCAGCAGGGCACATTAACTGTCTCTTTAATGATCTTATCAACTTCAGCCCTCCAGCGCATTATTCCGATTGTCATAACATTTTTAATTTCGCATCGATTAATTCTTCCTACATCACTTTATTTGTCGTCAAAAGTGACGTTTTTTAAATTAACTCCCTTAGAAAGAGAGAGAGAGAGGTAAATTCAGATGTTTGTATTTTGGGCAAGGGTTGGGATAAATGCGAATGCTCCCGTACTTTGAGCTGTCTCTGTCCTGGGATAAAAGCGAATGCCCCGTACTTTGAGTTGTCTCTGTCATCCGCCGTTCTTTGCATTCTCAGTGCAGCGCTTTTTTGCTGACGTTATGTCGCTAAAATGAATGAAGCAATGAAATGAATTGTCTGTCTGGCCTTTCCCATTTCCTTATTCTTCCTTTATTTTATTTACATGTGGTTTCTTTATGAAAGAATAGCACAAATATTTTGCTGCTATTCATAGGTAATGCTAATCCCGAATTCCATCACCTCTGAACTCATTCGACCAGGCTCTCTAATGTCCAAACTATTTGTTGTGTCCAAAAGTCTCTTCTCTAATCTTTCGCTTTAGATAAATAAAGTTGGAATTTTTGTTAGAAAGGTGGCAAAATGGATGAAGCGATAGCACGAGTTCTTATGCCGGTCGCGGCACCTCAATGCACTCCTCACAATAAAGTTACTATCGTTGGAGTTGGACAGGCAAGTCGAGTCAGATTATAATGTTTAAATGTAATACAACTAATCTCCATCACATTTAAGGTCGGCATGGCGTGTGCTTACAGTATCCTCCAGCAGGTGCCATTCATTACAAATGCTACTTTATCATTCATTATAATTCAGAATATTGCGTCAGAAATTACTCTCTGTGACGTGCAAAAGGACAAATTATTAGGAGAAGTGATGGATTTGCAGCACAGCGTCCCATTCACGCGTCAGGGGGTCGTAGTGAATGCCAGCGTTGGTACGTTCCATCCATTTTAATTTAGGTGTCAGTGCTAAATGTATTTTTGCAGACGGCTATTCGGGCACTGCTGGGTCAAAGGTATGCGTGATAACTGCTGGGTGTCGTCAGCGTGAAGGCGAGTCGCGTCTCAGCCTCATTGAACGCAATGTTGTGATATTCAAGGGTAGAAGAATCGAATTCTGTGCACTTTCCATTTGCACTTTTAGGAATTGTGCCGGATCTCGTCCGCTACTCTCCCGACACTATCATTTTAGTTGTTTCCAACCCGGGTACGTACCTCCTACATTTTTATATGACCAATCAAACTATTATCAATAAAACTATTTATATTCTAGCATTTTCCAATTGCTTTTCAGTTGACGTGCTCACCTACGTTACATGGAAGCTCTCTGGTCTGCCTCGGTTGTTTTGTACCCTTTGCCCAGATAATACTGTCCTTATCTTCAGTGAGCGTGTCTTCGGCTCTGGCACAAACCTTGACTCTGCCCGTTTTCGTTTTTCTTTGTCTGAACGTCTCAACATCGCTCCTTTCAATTGCCATGCCTACGTTATTGGGGAGCACGGCGATTCGAGCGGTCATAAATACATTTTGGGATTTGAATAAAATTCATTTTCCAAAAGAATTTTCACACCTTCAGTTGCTGTATGGAGTGGTGTGAATATTGCAGGCGTCAGTTTATCACCGTTGAACGGACAGAACGAAGCGACGAAATGGGAGAAGGATGTTCATCAAAAAGTTGTAGACAGCGCTTATGAAATCATTAAATTGAAAGGATACACAAGGCAAGTGTTTGGGCATGTAAACGATAAAAACTAACTCGATGTTTAAGCTGGGCGATAGGACTCTCCGTCGCAATTATTGTCCAGTGCATAATGGCAAACAGTCGCAATGTTTTTGCATTGAGTACAAATGTTAGGGTGAGGGACAGCGAATTTAAGTCGACTTTTAAATTCAGAAGATCTTTTAATCGTTACTTTTTTCTTGTTAATCATTCATTAAACTCAAAGGGCGTGCATGACATTGCGGAGGACGTGTTTCTCTCGTTGCCTGTGGTTGTTGGAGCTAACGGAATCAATTTCATTGTCAGGCAAGAACTGAAGCCCAATGAACTGGCACAATTGCATTGTTCCGCCACGAACCTTCTTGAAGTTCAAAACAGCTTGAAGTTGTGAATCGAGGTTTTTGGGAGAAAAGCGATGATTGACATAAATGATGAGCTTGCTTGCGATTTAAACGCATAACATGTTTTGTTTTAAATAATCTTATTAGTTTTGTCAGTAAAAATTTTGTTAAGAGCTTTTTCGGACATTTGCGTGCTTGAAACAATCTAAACATAAAAGGCTGGAATTGAAACATATATTTTTTTAATTTATGGCGATTTGTATCGAAATCGATTTCCATGTACTAAAAATATTTCCTCATCTGGTCATTTTCTTTTCAGATACGTTGCCTGCTGTGTGGTTTTATTTTTATTTTTTCTTCAATTGACCGACTAAAGCGGATTGAAAGAGTTCAACCATGGGGAAGGGATTCCAGAATTTCATGTCCAAGAAGGACTTCCACCCAAGTGCGTGGTGGAATTTAAGAAGGGTAAGTCGTCCTGTCCCATTATTAAAACTTTTTTTCATTTTGTAGAAATGGGAAGCTGAACAAAAGAATGACATGGAGAAACGAAGGCAGGATGAACTGCGTGTCCAATATGAGAAGGAACAAGAGATTCTCAACAACAAGTTTGTCTGCCTTAATCAATAAATATAGGTTAATTAGGGCCTTGGCGGATTTGTTTAACTCCAAGACAAAAAAAAGGGCAAGGCTTGGTTTATGTAATAATAGCAATAATCTTTTTTAGAGCACTGCTTGGTGACGAAAAGGCTAGGTTGGGCCTTTCTTTTATGTATGACGCGCCGGCCGGCATTAACAAGAAAAAAGAAGAAGGACCAGAACCTAAGTTTGAGTGGCAGAGAAAGTACAATGCACCGCGAGAAGAATGGGCGAAGGGGAATGAGCTCATCCAGGATCAACCCTTTGGAATCCAGGTAAAAAATATGGGCAAAATATGACAAGTGCTTGAAGCTTTTTTTATCATTTATTATTTATTTGACAACCTTTTTTAATTTAAGGTCCGAAACGTTCGGTGCGTCAAATGTCGCACGTGGGGACATTTGAATACGGACCGTGAGTGTCCGCTGTATGGCATGAGTGGAAATGCTGAAAACCATGGATGTAAGTTTGGCTTTTAGAATAATCAAATTGTCTTTTAGTTGATTTGTTTTTTCCTTTATACACATACACACTTTCAGATGCGAACAACCCGTCCGACATAATTCATGATTTGAAAGTCGAAAAGAAATCGAGGACTATAACTGATGAGATGACGAAAGAAGAGGAAATGAAACCGAAAATTGAGGAACTAAAAAGCTCTGATGAGATAAAAAAGAAGAGGAAAATGCGTTACTCTTCACCATCGGAGGAAGAAGATGGCGAAGACGAGGAGGAGAAGAAACCCGAACCAATTGACCAGGAACAGCTGTTGATGAACATGCGCGAGGAGCACAATTTGAGATTCAAATCAGGAATTCTGATCGGTCTTCGAGCAGATGAGCACATAAAAGTTGGTGCATTCAAATTGAACCCTATTCTTGATGTATTAACCACCTTGCAGAAGATGACAGTGGGAGACGGACCAGAGCAGAAAACTTTTGAGTCCTTCTTAAAGGGGCTGAATGACAAGAAACGCCAAAAACTGATGAGGTATCCCACACAGTTGGTTGAAACGAAAAAACACAATATCAATTTTAGTAAAATAATGAAAGCCGAATTGAACGACGATTCCGGTACGGAGAAGGACAAGAAGGAAAAGCGAAAGGAAAAGAAAAGAAAGGAGGAGAAGCGCAAGACGGGAAAAAGTCACAAACATCGCAGCTTGTCGAGTCGTGAGACCAGCAAACGAAAGGAGAGAAAACATAGTCGAAGAACCTAGAGAAGCGGATCATTAATCACACCAGCATTCTCTGACCCACCGAATTGTATTTGATTTCGAAGTAAATCCATTCATTTCAATATCGTTGGTATTTCCATATTGAGCTTACACTTAGCTTCTCGATATCAAATTTACTCCATTTCAAAAAGCATTAATTTTTAATAATGCAAGAATGACCCTGAAGATAATTAATTCACTTGAGAATCTGATTAGATTGACCCCGGATGTTCATTCTGTACTTATCCTCGATGGCGATGGCGTTCCAATTGTCAGTGCAGGCGAAGAGGTTGGTTTTCGTAGAATTCATTATTTGGTTTAAGGTGTCTGTTTCAGATTCGAAATCGACCCCAATATTCGACTTATAATACACTCGTTGAGCAGGGAAAAAAATTAGGGATGGGTGAACAGAAATTTTGGGTGTTTCGCTACGAAATGAATCAGGTGAGTGACGGATACAATTGGGTTGGCGCATAATTATGTAGTGTTTATAGTCGCAATGTAACTTACTTTGCACTTATTATTATTGCATTTTTACATTCAAAATTCAAGGCAAAAAGCAGCTTGTTTTTGGAACCCAACCATTGTTCTAGGGTAATCTGAACTGCTTTTAGAATCTGCCATTAAAATCGATTTTTCTCTCCTGTTTTAGCGCGATTCATTTGTTCAACCTCGCACTTAAGGTCGTTCTGCTCAGGAAGGGCGAGTTTGCCGTGTTCATTATGGCGTCATCCAATGCCAATATGGGGATGTTATGTTCAATGTCGGCACAACTCGAGCCGATTCTGGAAGAGTGCAAAATAATTGTGAATGAAGTCGCAAATGGACAAATGGTCGGACAAAGTCCAAGACAATGACTGTGTATTTTTGGTAAAACTTTCCCATAAAAATAAGAAAATATATTTAATTCGTGTTCCGGGTTAGGCATTGTGAAATCTTAAGTTCTGTGCTTTACCGGACGTGTCTATGATAAGTCGAAGAAAGCCATTTATATCTAATACTATTTACATCAGTTTTGTTGTTCAACATATGTACAATACCTTTACTTTCTATTCATATTATTTTTATTGTTTTCGCTTTTTAATGAATGCCGAGCATTTTCTACCGAGTACTTCGAACACTGTTGGATATCCCAGTGTAAATGACAAACTTCGGAAAATGCCAAAACCTGATTTTTTACAAGGTAATTTTTTGGTTTCAATTTCACTTAAAAACTGAACTACACAAATCTCTTCTTGTTTTTAAGATGCATCTGAAGAGGTGCTCCAGCGCAAATTGACCGCTTTACAGCACGAGGAGAGAGCGCTGTTGAGTCTGATCAGTCGGCTGCGATCCCATCAAAGAACGCTGCAGCTAGAGAAAGTCCGACTCGACCAGTTTTATGAAGAAAGTATCAAAAGGGAAATGTGTGGTGCGACTGAAGACAAAAAAGGAGGACAATGAATACGTATTGATGATGAATTGTTTGCAGAATTGGTTATTGGTAACCTGAACTTGGTTACCGGTAATCTGGAGCAATTAATTAATTTGTCGGCGATCATTGTCAATAACAATAATTAACAAGGAGATTTGAAAAAATAGACCGACTAATTAATTGTATTGACCGATCCGATCTCTATCGAACGCTTTGTCATGTATCGCAGCTTTAAATGAAATCCGAAAACATAAATTAGTCATCAGGCTAAGAACTCCAAACAGAGTTAGGCATCTTAAGTAAATGTTTTATTTGCACTCCTTTAAATTATAAAAATTTATAAAGGCTCTTGAAGTTGATATTTGACTTACAGTGTCAGTGGAGATGACCGTTCAGCAATGCCACAGGCGTAGGCGGATTCAAATTCTCTCAACACAAAGCCAAAAAGAAAGGCAATTTCTTTCTTTTTTATTGCAAAGCTTTACCTTTTGTTATTACGTTGCTAGCTTTTACCGTTTTATTTCCTCAATTCGGTTTCCTTTATTTCTCTTTCGTCTTAACGGAAAAAGCCATGGAATGGTGCCATTGAATGGTTCGTTCATTCGTCTCCTCTGCAAGTGTTTGCTTCTCCTCTCGCCCGTTCTTCTCTTCCTCTTCTGGCTCACTTCTAAACAAAACCAATCATCAGTCGAAGTTGATCAGCTCGAGCGGCGACTTGGATTTTCACTTGCGCAATTGGATTCATTGCACACGCAAATTGATGTAATCACTCGACACAAAGAAAGAATTGAGCGTCTTTTGGAGGAGGAAAGAGAACATTTTGCAAAGAAAAGCAAAGGTTATTATTGATACAAGAAAAATACGATTGAAAGTCTCGTTCTGATCCATTTCGGCAGCTCTTTTGAGAATGTTAAAAGTTTTATTTGTTGTCTTCAAATACTGGCAATTCCATTATTCGAATGTTTAAGATCAGGCAAAGCGTGTTTTACACCTTGAAGCAGAAAATAATCGGCTGTCAGAGATTAACAGACAAAATACCGCCGAATTGGTAACTTTTAGTGTCAGAAATTTCCTTTATTTTTTAATTAATATTTAAACAGTTAAATCGGTCTATAGCAGATCAAAAGGCGGTTGCATTTCCTGTAAGTATTGCAGATGAAGCAATTGCATTGGTATCACGAAAGGTATTTTTAGGAGGATGTAATCTAGAGATAATTTTTTTTTTTAGAACAGCAAAATTTTGTATCAAACGAATGTCAATGGACCATTTGAGCAAAGATTGGAAGATCCCTTCGATGGTCATCAACTTCATATGCCTCCTTTGCCAAAGGAGGATGAAAACCCCGAAACAAAATCTGTAAAAAAAGGAGAAGGGGAAAGAGAGGATGTTGGGGCGGAGAAGGATTATATATTCGCGCGTGAGAAGCCCCGGAAGGATTTGGTGTTCAGAAGGGCGAATGGTAACAACGGCACTTCCGGGCAGCCATTCTCAAAGAGAGAATTGATGAAAAAAATGGCATTGAAGGCAAAAGGAGGACACAATGAAAAAACAGACAGAGAAGAGGAGGAGGTGGAAGGAGGAGGCAGGGAGGGATTGGGGGTGGTGAAAGCTGACGGCTGATTAGCATCTGCGTCGGAGTAGGACGACTTATGGCACTTTTGTATTGTAGTTGAATTTGCATAAGCATTGTCTAAATACAAATTCCCTCGATGTTTTATCGACAAAAACATAAAAAATGTAATCTCATCCTTGTATTGTAATGTCTTTTATTTACTTGTTCTTTCACTCCCTAATCTTTACTCTTTTTTTTGAACTGTTTGGCGATATTAATTTTTTTGTGATTAATACTCACTTAAGCCTTCCACAATTCGTTCTACCTCACAAATCATGAAATTTAAATTAAAGCAATAAAACTACGTTAATTGTAGATTTAATCGCCTTGGGGGAATGAATTGTGGGCGCACCCCCACGTATTGCAGCTACCCATTTATCACTCACTGTTCTTTGTATTTCAAAATGTGCAAAAATATTTTGATAAAATAAATTGCCATATTCATGTTTGTTTCTAAGCAAGTTTCATGCCCTCTATTTTTGATGCCTTCAATAAATCTAAGTCTTACAAAGAAATATTAAGTTGATTACATATACATAATCCCCGGAACAAGTAAACAAGCAAAAAGCATTGCTTAATCTTGCCAACAATATTGTTATTTGCTGATCCTTTTTTTAGCATCAAATTTTTTAATTGTTTTGTGGTTTAGTCTCGAATAACAGGCTATGCCAATTGTCAAAGTGTATTCTCGAGACGTCAAAGACGACAGAAGGGATCAAAGTGATTCGCGTACATCTTCGAGGGACGCCGAAAAAGAACGTTCGAAGAATTTATCAAAGGAAAATGATAGAGGAAAAAATGACCGAAACCGTGATCGTGAAAGGGGTTCACGAAGAAGTCGCTCAAGGTCTCGGTCCCCACGAGACAGTAGAGACAGGCGAGGGAAGGACACCAGCAGGAGTGATAGGGAAAGAGAAAGGGATTCCCGCAAACGGAAAGTGCTGGACATAGGTGAAATTGTCAATATACCGGACAAGGCAAGATAAATTCTCGATTTATTCCAATAAAGAAACTTTTAGTCTAAATTAAACGAAAAATTGGATGAGGAGATTCGGAAACGTCGAGAGAAGGTAGAAAGATGGCGCGAGCAACAGAAAAAGCTGCTAGAAACAACGTCCGAAGAGACAGGAGCAGCAACAACGGCAGAATTGCAGGAAGAGAAGCCATCATCGTCGTGGACATTGGAAGAGGAGGACGACGAGGAGGAAGAGGAAGAGACTGAAAATGGAAATGGAACGGGGGAAAACGACGCAATGGTCGAAAATGGAGAAACTGTTGGCGATGCAAGGTGCCGTACCAGGAATAAAGATAAATTAAATTGCAAAATGAAAACTGACGAATTTTGACAAAGGGATTTTTTTCAGGAGCATTTCCATTATGTCTGTGGATGTGGGCGATGCTCAGTCCGAGTTGGACCCTTTGGATGCATACATGGCAGAAATTTCACACAAAAGCAAAGGCGGCGATGAGAAGAAGGCTCGAGTGCTAGTCATCGGTGCCGTGTCAAAAAGTGCCCCTAACAAAGGTGACATCATCGAACCTGAGGAAGAGTCGGTACCGGTCACAGACGAGTTGGACATTGAGCAAACAGCGTCTAGTCTGTTGGCCAAGGGACGGATGCTTCCGCAGACGGACCACACAAAAGTCTATTATCGTCCGTTCCGCAAAAATTTTTACGTGGAGGTGCCAGAGATTACACTTATGACTAAAAAGGAAGTGGAGGATTACCGGCTGGAAATGGACGAGATCAATGTTCGCGGCAAAAATGCTCCGAAGCCGATCAAAAATTGGTCGCAATGTGGTGTCGATCTTAAAATGTTGAATATTCTCAAACTGTAAGTATTTTATCGCAACATTTATTTTAATTGACGATTCTGTTTTAAATTTTTCTGTTAAGTCACAATTATACAAAGCCGACCCCAATACAAGCACAAGCGATCCCTGCTATTATGAGTGGACGAGATTTGATTGGAATTGCAAAGACGGGAAGTGGGAAGACTCTTGCTTTTCTCATCCCAATGTTTCGGCACGTTATGGATCAGCCGCCCCTTGAAGAAATGGACGGACCAATTGGTTGGTAATACATATAATGCTATTGCTAGTTAAGTTCAGAGAACAGTAAGCGAATATTAAGACCGGCAAGCAAATTCTCGAAGTCCGGCATTTTAAGTTTACTTTTAATTTTGATATATAATCACTTGTGTTTGTTCATTCATTTAGCCATGATTATGGCACCAACCCGTGAGCTCGCCCTCCAAACATGGAAAGAGGCAAACAAATTTGCTCGCAATCTCGGCCTTCACGTGGTTTGTGTATACGGTGGAGTCGGTATTTCCGAGCAAATTGCAGAGCTGAAGAAAGGTGCCGAAGTAATTGTGTGCACTCCCGGCAGAATGATTGATATGTTGGCAGCAAACAATGGTCGGTTTATTATCGCATAAGCAAGTGTGTGTTTTGATCCCCTTACTACCAGTTCGATTGATCGAAAAAAACTTAGGAGATAAAGTAAGTTTCAGGCAACAGCTAGGCCCGTTAACAAGCGGGGGAATCCCCTCCCCGAATGAAAAAGTAAAAAAAATTTAGGAAAGGAAGAAGCAATTAACGATTTTCATTAAAATACTCAAAAAAACTTACCGGTTGTGCCTATCGGCACCGCCGGACTACCATTAACAAGTGAGTATGCAACAGACAACTGTCCTAGTCTTTTTTGTGTTACTGATTATCATAGGATATTTTTGCCATAGTAATTCTTATGCATAATTTTTTGGAAGATAGTCAAATCGCTATTTTAAGCTTATTCAATGGTGGAAGATGATCGAAACACACCCATAATATAATTACCACTTTTTAGGAAAAGTGACAAATCTGCGGAGAGTTACTTATTTGGTAATGGACGAAGCCGACCGAATGTTCGACATGGGATTTGAGCCGCAAGTGATGAAAATTATAAACAACATACGCCCGGACCGGCAGACGGTGCTATTTTCTGCCACATTTCCTAAACAAATGGAAGCGTTGGCACGTAAAGTGTTGGAGAGACCTGTCGAAATTCAAGTCATCGAATGTTTGGTTAATTAAAGTAAAAGAAATGTTTAGGTTGGCGGGCGAAGCGTTGTGTGCAAAGAAGTGGAGCAACACGCATTTGTGTTGGAAGAGCATCAAAAATTTCTGAAACTGTTGGAATTACTTGGTCAATATTGGGAACATGGCAATGTTTTGGTTTTTGTGGAAAAGCAGGAAAAGGCCGATGAGTTGGTTTCCCAACTGATGGGTGCCGGATACAATTGCGCCCCACTGCACGGCGGCATTGACCAGGATGACCGTGACTTTACCATTTTGGACTTCAAAACTGGCCGTTTGAAGCTCATGGTTCGTTTAGGTCAACATTCCAATGTCTAAAATAACTATTACAATTAAAGGTGGCAACTTCAGTGGCTGCGCGTGGATTGGACGTCAAGAAACTGATTCTTGTCGTGAATTATGACGCACCCAACCATTATGAAGACTATGTCCACCGTGTCGGCCGAACAGGACGGGCGGGCAACAAAGGATGGGCTTACACTTTCATTTTGCCGGTCGGCCAAGAGAAAATAGCCGGCGAGGTTTGCCGTGCGTTTGAAACGGCAAACGTAACAGCGCCGGAAGAACTGAAGAAAATATGGGACGAGTACAAAGCGCGAATGGCCTCTGAGGGAAAGGAAGTGTACACGGGAGGAGGCGGCTTTTCGGGCTCGGGGTATCGGTACGATGACATGGAAGACGAGAGCGAGCTGAACAAACGTAAGATGACCAAGTTGGTCTATGGACTGGAAAGCGGCATGGAGGATGACCTTGCCAACATCGACTCGCAATTGGTAAAACAAATTATTGTTTTTGAAGATTATGTTAATCAACCGCAATGAACGCCTTGGATTTGTTCAGGAGAGCATGATGAAGAGCAGCAAACGCGTTGTCCATCGTCGTGCCGGTGCCACTTTCCGTGGCGGAAAGACTGACCCTTCAACAGAAAAGAAAGTGGAGGCAGCACGGGCAATGGCCGAACGGATTACAGCCGAAAAACTCGCGCAACCGTCTGCCCAACTGGAAAAGGATGCGACCCAATTGACAGCCGAAGCGATTATGCGAGGCACTGAGGCGGCACCACTCACTCTTTCCGTAATTTACTACATAAACTAAGAGAAATAAGTAATAAAAAAGCATTGGCCTTAAGGGAATTTCGCTTGCGAAGCAAAAGGCCACCGAATTGAATGAAAAACTCAACTATTTGCCATCGGAGAACCCGACCCAGGAGACGGAACAGCAAGTGCAGTATTTCGAAGAAGAACTCGAAATCAATGACTTCCCTCAGATGCTTCGTTTCCGAGTCTGCTCGAGGGTATGTACGAGTGATTCTCAGGGGACATTTTCCACAGTTGAGATTGGATATTTCCCAGGAAAGAAATCGAACAAGCGAAGACATTTCAACCCATAAATTTTTGCAGGATTCCATCGCGCAAATACAAGAATTTGCTGATGTTGGAATTTCTGTTAAAGGGACGCATTATCCGCCAGGCAAAGAACCAAAGCCGGGCCAGGATCGCAAGCTTTATTTGTTTCTCGAAGCACGAGACGAACTGTCCCTTCGGAGAGCCAAGGAAGAAATTGTACGAATAATGCGAGAAACACTGAGACAAATGGTAAATTATTTAAAAATTCTTTGATTATTTGATTTATCTTATTCAGACTGCGACTGGCATGAACAGGCAAGTCGGAGGAAGATACAAAGTGTTCTGATAATCTTTTTCAAAATAACACAATTGTATTTTTTTCTTGTCTGAATTTATTTTAAATAAAAATTGTTTATTTGAATTTTGTCACTTATGCAATTGTCACATTACGATATTTTAGGTTGTTGGCTTTTTTTCGCTTGAGTTAAATTTTAGAAAATGACTGATGGAAAAGCATACTATCGCCAAGAGGAAGAGGATTATGACTACGGGCTTAAAGAGGATGAGTCGGACTCAGAATGTTCCATTGGCTATCGTCCAACAATTGTCACTTCCAATTGACCCTTCGTCTTTTAATCTTATAATTTAGGTGATAATGGGGCTGAAACGAAGCGGCAAAACTTCAATACGAAAGGTCGTTTAATGGGGGAAAATCCCAATGAACGGTTTGGTGGTTAAGGTCGTCTTCCAAAAGATGAGTCCCAATGAGACTCTTTTCGTGGAGAGCACCGCGCGAGTGACCAACGAATGTGGGTTAAAAAATGCAAAGAAACAAAAGGAATTTTAGTCTTTTAGCTATCTCCGACTCGTTCATTAACTTTGAAACAATTGAATTCCCTGGTCAGGTGGACCCTTTCGAAGCGTCGTTCGACCCAAATTCGATTTTTTCTCGATGCGGTGGGTTTAAAGTGACTTTTTAAAGTTTTGTTTTGACGTATTAATTTGTTAACCAGTAATCCAAGTATTACACATTTCATTTCCGTTTTAAAACTGCCGCATTTATTTTTTGTTAGCGCTTCACCTCGCCCATTAGTTGGACATTTCATTCGCCCATTTTTTTAAGGTGCCCTTCTCTTCATAATCGATGCTCAAGCTGACTATGAAGAAGCACTGAAGAAAATGGTCCCCGCCATTGTCCATTCGTACAATATCAACAAAAACATAAAATTTGAGGTCATTTTCGCTTATTTTAGTTTTTTCTTTCAATTGGACACAACTATTTTAGGCTTTTGTGCACAAAGTTGACGGACTCAGCGAAGAGACCAAAATGGAAACGCACAGAAAAATATTTCAAACGGTCCAGGATGATTTGGCGGACCAGGGGATGGACCACATTCGTATAAACTATCACATGACCTCGTACGTCTTTATATTACGATAAATCTATAAATTAGGAGGGTTCGCCGCCGTTCCTTGGCCCTGCATTTTTTACTCCACCCGCCCCCTTCCTTTACCTATCTTCCCATTATAAATAAATTAGCCTAGTACTTTGGATGACCAAAAAATAGGTCTGGTGGGTATTGGTTATCTTCGTTTCGTTTAAGCATTTACGATCATTCCATCTTCGAAGCCTTCAGCAAAGTCATTCAGAAACTGATCAAACAACTTTCTGCCTTGGAAACGCTTTTGGACATTTTCAATCAGGCATCTTGTTTTTGCTATCCTTAAAAGCATCGCAAAATTCATTTTAAGGGTTCAAATGTTGAAAAATCTTTTTTGTTCGATGTTTCAAGCAAAATTTACATTGCCACTGACTCTTCGCCGGTGGATATGGTGGATCGACCATCTCAAATGTCTTGAATTTTCAATGTTTTTAGGCAACATATGAGCTGTGCTGCGATATGATTGACGTCTTACTTTTTTACTGTAACGCTAAAAGAAAATTGACATTTAGGTGACAATTGACATTTCATCCATTTATGGGCATCGTAATGAGCAGAAAAGCTTTCGACCAGTTGGTTTTGATCAGGACTCATCCGCCGTAATCACTCTTCGTACCAAACAGGTCGGTCAATTTTTTATTATTCTGCATTACTTTCCTTTTTCAATTCTTCCCTTCATTTAGGTCATATTTCTTCGTCAGATAAATGTTTATTTGGCATTAGTCTGTGTGATCAAAGAAGAGAATTTCGAAAAGCAAGGACTGATTGATTTTAATTTCATTGTGTTTAAACAGGCAGTTTATTGCTTTGAATTCGTTTCAATCCCTAACCCTTAAAGGGCGTGGACGATGTGTTCGAATTGGGCAAAAGGCGGCTTCCTCTGGCGGTCGCATGACATTGAGGGACTCTTTTTCTATTCTTATTAAATTTTTAAATCGCGTCTTGTCTTGTCTTTATTTCTATTGTTGGACGAAAAATTTTCTATCAGATATAAAGTAACATCAAAGCTTAAACGTTTGATTGCTATAAACATAATATACAATACTTTATAAGCTTGTTGTAAACTAATTCATACTTTGAAAGAATTTTAATTTGAAAATGGTTTAAATTTAATTGTGGCATTAGTTTCATTTCGTTAGCCCCCTTACCCCCACGAAACAGGTCAGTTCCGTCCCGCCGGTTCCGTCCCGCCAGTTCCGTCCCAATTTCCATACCAAACTTTTATTGTCGAAATTTATTTTTTTTTAAACAAAATTTTTGAAAAACCAGG